>JACEFZ010005555.1:0-15000 GCA_014155875.1 Cepaea nemoralis | reverse complement strand
AGGAAGATGATAGTCTCCACATTATAAACAGTCTTATGAGCAATAAACATAATGAAGCATAGCCACGTGTAAATAACCATTTAACGAAACACTCTTATTTACATTAAAATGTATGTATGATTACCTTAATAATTATGCGCATGCATATATGTGTGCATGTCAATCATCATCACCATTATGTGCCATGCCGGTCAAGTTTCGCCATTTCGCACGATCACCAGAGTCGTGGATCAGCTCCGCATTCATGTATCGACCATGCCACGTAGACCAGATATTTACTTCTTTGCCTTTCCGTGTTTCTTTTCCCCTCATTCTTGCCAGTTGTCACCAAGTTCTCTAGTTCATTTCTTCCCAAACGTCCCCAAAAATGTGTGACTATCTACGTCTAATTTCTCTAATCAATTTACGCGTTGAAATGTCTCTACACCGGGAGAATTTCCATAGACGAAAACACTTTTTGTCATGGGGAATTTCATCTGCTTCTTATAGGACTTGTTTATAGTGGTATAGAAGACACCTATTGTTGCCACACAAAATATGGGAAAGTGGAAATACTGTCTAATATGAAAGACCCACTAATCAACACTGACAACGTCTCATCATTGACTGCTTCCATTTGCCACCTCACCTGATTGTTGTCATAAATAATATATGACAGATAGGGAAAGACTGTTTCATTCGGTAAACAATGCAGATAATTAACCTACATATTCAATTAGATACACCGAGCGTTATTGGACACCAAATTTTCCCGATTTGCAATAGCTCCAGTTCTGTTAACAAATAAAACATCATTCACGTGAACAATGCAGATAATTAACCTGCATATTCAATTAGATTTTTTTTTTTTTTTCAACATGGCTGTGTAAACCGCGACGCTGGATTCAGAGATTAATTATGTGTTCTGTGCGTGTTTCTTAACATCAATTTGTTCAAATAAGGATGAGCCTACGACAGGTCCAGCAAACCGGTAGGAAATTTATTTGTTCAAGAATTACTGCTCGAGAATTATGGAGGAAATTGAAAGAAAAACGCAACTCTATCAGCGTTCACGCCGAAAACAACACACCGAAGCCGTACAACAACAAGCGACTAACGACAACTGATAAACTTCGAAATACTTCAAATAGAAAAGAGATTTTCGCGACTTGGAATGTTACTGGTCTAGGATATAAGGAACCAGCTCTCGTAGAGTTTATGAAAAAATCAAATATTTAATTATTAGGTCTCGCAGATACTAGGTAAAAGGGGCAGAACACGAAACGAACACATGAAGGTTACGTTCTTATATGGAGTGGCGTCGACCAGCGAGCTACAGCTAAACATGGAGTGAGTTTTTTGTTACATCCAGACAAAGCGAAAGCCATTATCAACACTAAATTTATATCGGAAAGGATAATACTAGTACAGATCAAAGAAGGAAATAGAACAACAACTTTTATATAAACATATGCCTCATGTAATCACACTTACAGCGACGAAGACAAAGACGAATATTTTGATAAACTTGCAGACAAGAACACAAGAATGTATATCAGATATGTTCACAGTCAATACAGGAGTGAGGCAGGGATGTGTGCTCTCTCCTCTGCTATTCAATATCTACATGGACATAATTTCCAAAGAAGCAAGTCTCGACAGAACAGATTCAGAAAATTTAGAACTCTTTACTCCAGATGAAACAACTGACCCACAGGGAATAAATGTACTTCTATTTGCAGACGATCAGTGCCTGTTTTACAGCGATGAGGGCAGACTACAAAATCATATTACTAATCTGAGTTCAACCTGCAGCAGATACAATATGAGTATAAACACAGCCAAACCGAAGTAATGCAAGTTAGCAGATCGCCAGGCCCACTAAGTATACAGATAAATAACACAACTCTGAAACAAGTTAAAGAATTCAAATACCTTGGAAGTATGATCACAGAAGATGGCAGATTGGACAGAGAAATTGAAATCAGATGTCAAAAAGCTAGTGCACTTACATATCAACTATCACCCTTACTGAAACATCCAAACATACCCATGTCCGCAAAACGACAGATAATAAACAGCATATTCACACCAACCCTATGCTACCAATCTCAAACCTGGACTTTATCCAAATTACACCTTCGCAAAATCAACACCTGCGAAATGAGATGCCTGAGGAGAGCTGCCAACTTAACAATCCGAGACCGAGTAAGAAATGCTATTATCAGACAGACTGTGGGATCAACACCTTGTGCCACATTTATTGAAAGACAGAAGATCAAGTGGTTTGGCCATGTCGTTAGAATGCAACATCAGCAACTACCATCACTGGCCTTACATCAAAGATCATCTGCGACGAGACCACGAGGACGTCCAAGAAGAAAATGGATTGACGACATCAGAGACATTGTACAACCACACGGAATGACACTATCCAGTGCCGCCCACCTGGCGCTGGAACGCAAATTATTCCTCCCCACGACGCTTGACGGTAGAAGTGGAAGATGATGATGATGATGATGATGATGATGATGATGATGATGATGATGATGATGATGATGATGATGATGATGATGATGATTCAATTAGATACACCGAGCGTTACTGAACACCAAATTTTCCCGATATGCAATAGCTCCTGTTCTGCTAACAAATAAAACATCATTCACGCTCACGTGAACAACGAACAATGGCATGTAACATTAACTTTAACGACGATAATCTAAATGTTTAAAACATCTAGATTTCTGCTAATTCACACGGGCAGCCGCAAACGTTATTCATTAAGATACACCTTAATCCTTTAATGACAAAAATGATTACATTCAGAGGGTTTATTGTCAATCTAAAGCTTTCCTCTGAATGTTTCATTCACAGCCCAAAATTTCTGGTCATGCCGATAAGAATAATTAAGGCATTTGTCCTTGCAGCAGTTTCCTAGATCATTCTAACCTCTATTTCTCGTGTTTGTAATTATTCATAACCCAAAATATCTGGTAATGCCGAGAAAAAAAAACATTAAGGCATTTTGTCCTTACAGCATTTCCTTGCCTTAGATCAGGGGTGGCCAACCTTTTCAGCAGGCGGGCTAAATTTCAGAAATAATATTTCCTGCCGGCCACGCAATTAATTTTTTTTTTTTGTTAAATTAAAGTAAACAAGCAAGCGTGCTACAGCTTCGACCACATCGTCGTTTCCCATCCGCGGGCTGCAACATGACTACCGACGGGCCGCATGCGGCCAGCGGGCCTCGTGTTGGCCACCCCTGCCTTAGATCATTCTAACCGCTGCCTATATTTCGTGTAAAATACCTGTCAAAACTGTCACTGTCATTTACTGCCAATATAGTACCTTGCGGTGTATAACAGAGGGGTCTTTGAGCCTGAGGAATTAAGGCCGCCTGGCTAGTGCAGTCGCCGCGAACTGTGCAGGTTAGAATTTTCTTTTTGCCCCCAACAGAAAAAATAATAAAATCCCACACCTAACCGAGGGATTGAACCCGGGTCTCCCGAAAAAAGGGAAAGCTAATCAGTCCAAAGAATGAATGTGCACTATTTCGACGTGCTTCATTCGACGAAAGTCCAAATACATCACAAAATATTACAAAGCAAATTTTTGTCTTACTCGGATTATTTTCAGATCCCCAGTTTTTTTTTTTTTTTATTTGCTGTTTGTTGTTTTCTTTTTCTTGTTCGTTCATACTTTTTTGTCTGCTGTTTGTTGTTTTGGTTTTCTTGTTCGTTCATACTTTTTTGTCTGCTGTTTGTTGTTTTGTTTTTCTTGTTCGTTCATACTTTTTGGTCTGCTGTTTGTTGTTTTGGTTTTCTTGTTCGTTCATACTTTTTTATCTGCTGTTTGTTGTTTTGGTTTTCTTGTTCGTTCATACTTTTTGTCTGCTGTTTGTGTTTTGGTTTTCTTGTTTCGTTCATACTTTTTGTCTGCTGTTTGTTGTTTTGGTTTTCTTGTTCGTTCATACTGTTTTTGAGGGGGGGGGGGTCTCTGTTGTTGTTTTGGTTTTCCTTTCGTTTCGTTCAAACTTTTTTGTCTGCTGTTTGTTGTTTTGCTTTTCTTGTGCGTTCATACTTTTTTGTCTGCTGTTTGTTGTTTTGGTTGTCTTGTTCCGTTCATACTGTTTTGGTCTGCTGTTTGTTGTTTTGTTTTCTTGTTCGTCATACTGTTTTGTCCTGCTGTTTGTTGTTTTGGTTTTCTTGTTCGTTTCATACTGTTTTGTCTGCTGTTTGTGTTTTGGTTTTCTTGTTCGTGCATACTTTTTTGGTCTGCTGTTTGTGTTTTGGTTTTCTTGTTTCGTTCATACTGTTTTGTCTGCTGTTTGTTGGTTTTGGTTTTCTTGTCGGTCATACTGTTTTGTCTGCTGTTTGTTGTTTGGTTTCTTGTTCGTTCATACTGTTTTGTCTGCTGTTTGTTGTTTTGGTTTTCTTGTTCGTTCATACTGTTTTGTCTGCTGTTTGTTGTTTTGGTTTTCTTGTTCGTTCATACTGTTTTGTCTGCTGTTTGTTGTTTTGGTTTTCTTGTTCGTTCATACTGTTTTGTCTGCTGTTTGTTGTTTTGGTTTTCTTGTTCGTTCATACTGTTTTGTCTGCTGTTTGTTGTTTTGGTTTTCTTGTTCGTTCATACTTTTTTGTCTGCTGTTTGTTGTTTTGTTTTTCTTGTTCGTTCATACTTTTTTGTCTGCTGTTTGTTGTTTTGGTTTTCTTGTTCGTTCATACTTTTTTGTCTGCTGTTTGTTGTTTTGGTTTTCTTGTTCGTTCATACTGTTTTGTCTGCTGTTTGTTGTTTTGGTTTTCTTGTTCGTTCATACTGTTTTGTCTGCTGTTTGTTGTTTTGTTTTTCTTGTTCGTTCATACTTTTTTGTCTGCTGTTTGTTGTTTTGGTTTTCTTGTTCGTTCATACTTATTTGTCTGCTGTTTGTTGTTTTGGTTTTCTTGTTCGTTCATACTTATTTGTCTGCTGTTTGTTGTTTTGGTTTTCTTGTTCGTTCATACTTATTTGTCTGCTGTTTGTTGTTTTGGTTTTCTTGTTCGTTCATACTGTTTTGTCTGCTGTTTGTTGTTTTGTTTTTCTTGTTCGTTCATACTGTTTTGTCTGCTGTTTGTTGTTTTGTTTTTCTTGTTCGTTCATACTGTTTTGTCTGCTGTTTGTTGTTTTGTTTTTCTTGTTCGTTCATACTGTTTTGTCTGCTGTTTGTTGTTTTGGTTTTCTTGTTCGTTCATACTTATTTGTCTGCTGTTTGTTGTTTTGGTTTTCTTGTTCGTTCATACTTATTTGTCTGCTGTTTGTTGTTTTGGTTTTCTTGTTCGTTCATACTTTTTTGCGTTTACTTGGTTTGAACTCAAGCGTTGTCCACACGCCTGCTACTACTTCTAGTGCACACGACTAATTGTTGCCTATGGATTAACTTTCCCTATTACCAGTGTCCCTCGCCGACGTCTGGGGTATTTGTAATTTTTAATTACATCCCCAAGTCAAAGACGAGAAGTCAGCGTGTTAGATTAACTGACTGGCCTAGGGTTTGAACCCACTACCTCGGCAACGGCGAGTGCTCTTATTTATTCGACCATACTGAGCGGCTGGCCGAGTGGCTAGAACGCCGGTCTCTCATTCGGGAGACCCGGGTTCGATCCCTCGGTAAGGTGTGGGATTTTTTTCTGCCGGGGACAAAAAGAAAATTCTAACCTGCACAGCTCGCGGCGACTGCACTAGCCAGGCGGCCTTAATTCTTCAGGCTCAAAGACCCCTCTGCCATACACGCAAGGTACTATGTTGGCAGTAAATGACAGTTTGGCAGTGACTGACCGCCATTTTCGTTGATGAAGACTGCGGTCGAAACGTTCGCCTGTATTTGTTGTATGTATGCCCCCGCCCCCACTCCCTTTTTTCCCTTGAGTTTCCTTGCCATATTTTGTGTTTCACTTGGACATCAAGCAACAAACGAGCGCATTCTTTTTTTTTTTTTAATTCCTACTGCGTAGAAGATCCGTCGATCTGCACTCCGTAACCCATTGTGTGTGTGTGTGTGTGTGTGTGTGTGTGTGTCGGTCTGTGTGTCTGTGTGTTTGTGACTCTGTGTGTGTGTCTGTTTCTGTGTGTCTGTGTGTGTGTGTGTGCGCGCGCGCGCGTGTGTGTGTGTGTGGAGATATCTCATCTCATCTCATTATGTTTCTCTTGTACCTTGCGGTGTCGAGGTGAAGTATAAACATCGTGAGAGTGCCCGATTATGGGCTTCATATATCGATATTCCCATGGACTCTGCTATTCCCTCCGTCCAACGTTTACCTGGTCGGCCTCTTCCTCTGTTTCCATCTGGTCTGTACATCATTGCTTGTTGTGGTATGCTGTTGACTGGTAACCTACTTGCATGGCCAAACCATTTGACTTGCTGCTTTCTAATAAAATCTAGTGCTGCTTTAACCCCCACTTTAGTCCTGATTTCTTCATTTCTGATCTTATCTCTTCTTGATACGTTGAGTATTCTTCTCAAGAACCTCATTTCTGTTGTTGTGATTTTTCTTGTCTCTTTTTCTGTCATTGTCCAGGTTTGGCATTGGTAGCATAGAGCTGGTAGGAAGATTGTGTTGTAAAGTGCTTTCTTAGTAGTTATTGATACATGTTTGTTCTTTAGTATTGGTGCCATTTGTCCAATGAGTTGGTTTGCCTTATTGCACCTATTTTCAATCTCGTCTTCTGATCTGCCATCTGATGATATTGTACTTCCTAGGTACTTGAAACTCTTTAGTTGTTTCAAGGGATGTTCGTTTAGGTAATTGTTGTTCTTTATTCTTCTTTAGTTATAGTCATTACCTCTGTTTTGCTTTGCTAATTTTCATGTTATGTTCCCTACACATTTCGTTTAGACTATTCATGTGGTCTTGTAATTCAGCTTCTGATTTTGCTATTAGTGCTTGGTCGTCCGCAAACAGAAGTTCTGTAATGGTTAGATTTGCAGATGGTCCTTCTTCTGTGTTCTCGTCATGCGGTATTCTTGCTGTCTCTGCTTGTCTGGTTTCTTTATATATATATATATATCCTAATTATAACCCTAACAGCTTGAAGAGGAAATTACTACATTACTTGTGTACTATATCTGTTAGAGCAGAATTGTTTATAATGTCCCAGTTCCATTAGCCTCTTCCTGACAATCATTGTTAGGTACTCTGGCAGTCCTAGGTGTTCGTAATATTCGCCTCACAATCATATCACCGTTGAACATAATCTCTTCCTAATTTGTTCATTAACGTTCCATGATTCGCTGCCATACAGCAAAACAGGTTCTAGATAATACCGTAAGCATTTTCTTTCTTACAGTGAAATTTGATGCTCCCTCCACAACGTTTCGCTTCTCAATATTGTACGGCTTACTTGTCACATTGTGTCTGTAGCGACCTATAAACGTTTGAAATGCGTTCTTAACAATTATTTCTTTCAACAGGGAGATTCAATCGTCTGGGCTGAAGTACCTGACAGATGAGGTCTTTGAAGGTTTGCCAGAGCTGCAATTCTTGTAAGAGTAATGTGTTATGTCTTTACACTTTAAGCATAGGTACATGTTAATGAGTACTTTTCTTTTCCTTCTACGAACCCTTGACATGGGACGTAATCACAAGTACCCCAGAAGTCGGAATGGGTTCGTCTGACGGCGAGGGACGCTGGTTATAGGGAAAGCTAATCAGTTCAAAATAAATCAGTCCATTGCACTAGAAGTAGTAGTATTGAAAGTAAACCAAAATCACGAACAATAAATTATTGATTCCAAGCTAATTACTTTACTGAAAGCTTCTTCTGCTTCTATCTTTCACCTCCCAATGGAGTACAGGTCTTCAACTGACTCACGTAAACCCTCTTGTAGACTTGTTCATGATTGTTTCAAGATTGCATCTTACGTTCTTTTAACGGAATTTGGTAGCCAATATCTCCCCCAAGCTTTCTAAGTGTTTGTTATCTGGTAGTTTACAGTGTTACTATACTTTGCTTTCTTTAGTTTCTACAAGATTTTTCAGTGACAATGGGCGTAATTCTAAGCTTACAAACCCAGAAGCTACTTGTTATTAGTTGATTATAAAAGTTCGCTTTGCTGATTGCGGAGTCTATTCACAACAACAAAACAATCTAGTGGCACAGTGGGAAACTGCCGTGGGTATGTGAAGATGTAGGATCATTACAATTTTGAAGCCCCGAGTGTACAGATAAATTGGTGGCCTGTCTTTTACTACCCGCAGCAGACAATGAGAATTGACATCGAACCCTTGTCATACCACGCTCGTGTCATTGTCAGCTTAACGTCCTGACCACTACATCAACACCCCCGCTGGGGTGTATATGAGATTATTCAATAATCCTCGGCTGTTGGATATTTTGACCAAATTGTTAACAACTGTTAACTGTTAACAATCATGAACCGTGGAGAAGATTGAGTCTAGATAAAACAAAGAAAATAAGAATAAATAAAATAAAACCACAAATTGGAGATTTATGGAAGATAAAGTCGTAAACAATGCCACATACATGTTGAGAACATGAACAGAAAGAAGGATTGAAATTAACATAGATCTATATTTGTGCTAAATTGACTACACAAAGGCATTTGATAAGGTTAAACACGAAGAACTTCTTAGTTTTTCCACGAGTAGTATGAAGATCCCCTGCCGGCTTGCTAGGCCAGTCGCAGGTTTAGGCCAAAAATCTGACCATAGGGAGTCCGTTCCCCATGGCGAGCCATAGCCCCGTTAGCCCATGACACCGCGGTCATGGTTTCCCGGTCTACACTGCGTGGAGGTGACTTGTGCATTCTGCGGGTCATCGGAAGGCTACTGATTTTCACTTTTCACCCCTCCTGGGGGAGGCTAGCCGATCCTAACCCTGTATCAAGAAGAGATAAGATCAGAAATGAAGAAATCAGGACTAAAGTGGGGGTTATAGCTGCGCTAGTGTTTATTAGTTAGTTAGTTAGTTAGTCGACAGATCATCCTCGTTGCACATCGAACCATTCAGTCCATAAGTGCTCGGATCCCCTCCTCAGCAAATCCCGCAGCGTGTAGCGGCTAACGACGCCAGTTCTGTGTTGGTTTATCAATCTTCTTTGGCTTCCTGCGTAGTGTTCTTGTTTGGCCACCCCTCTTTTAATTTGCTGCTCCCGCAGTCTGGCCATTGTTGTAGATTCACAGTCATCACTTGGTTCTCGCAAAAGTCTCACTTCTCGTAGAGCATTCAGAATGTCAGCCTGGTCCATGGCGCGTCCGCCCTCCACAGTAGCCTCACCTGCGAGCTTGTCAGCCCGCTCATTTCCTTGTACTCCCGCATGACCAGGCACGAAGATGAAACTAATCTTTGCCAGCCGAGACCGCTTCAGAGGCAGTAACCATTCTCTTCGGATCGACCCCTCCTCTATCCTCTTGATCATGTTCATTGAGTCGCTAAGGAAACAAGCCCTAGTGAATGTCTGTGTCTCGAGCCATGTTATTGCTTTACTTACTGCCATGACTTCCATGGTCAGGCTACTTGTGGTTTCAGTGAAAGCACCAGAGTCCTCCTTCACAATTCTCCCTCCGGCCCGAGCTGTAAAGGCCCATGAGCTTCTCACATGTCGGACGACCGACCCATCTGTGTAGATGACCGCGTCACCGTCTAGCGAATTCTCGAAAATCAACGCTTGTACATCAGCCTCAACAGCAGCCGGATTTTCTTGTCTGCATTTTCTATCTAGTTGGATGCAAACTGAAAAGGATGTGCAGAAGTCTGTTGGCACTTGCACCCACTCCTCGCCAGGTTCTAAGTCCTCAAGTGAACACACCTGTTGAAGAATGTCTTCGGCTTGACCCATCCACGACCGTCCTCTTTTTAACCTGCTGCCCTTCACCTTCCTAATTTCACTATGCAGTGGATGTTGTGTGTTTGCGTTAATTCTGAGGTAGGCGCGTGCCCTGCAAACTTGTATTCTCTCTTCAATGGTTGGAAAATCAAGAAGGTAGCGCATCGCCCTGCATGCTGTATCTCTTGTACATCCAAGAATAATGCGCATAGCTTCATTCTGTATCCTTTCCATCCTTTCTATCTGCTTATGGCTGAGAGTCAGGATCGCCATTGCATACTCCAAAACAGACATGACCAGCCCCTCGTACAGAAGACATAGATGGCGCTGCTCACAGTTTGCTGCCGCCATCACCCGCATCGCTGCCAAACCCCGCTTGGCCTTTGTTATCACCTGGTCTATGTGCACATTATAAGCAAGGCTTCGATCAAACCGTATCCCCAGGTAATTCATTGCCTGTGTTCTTTCCACCGTCTCTGAACACAGCATTACAGTTGGTGTTGGATTGTTGACAATATGATTATTCAACGAGAACCAAGTCACTGTTGCCTTTGTTGGGTTGACCATTGCCCCAGCTTCATCACACCAAGTACTTATGCGATTGAGTTCGGTTTGTAGTTCCACGGCAACCTCCTCTCTATCCTTACCCTGACGATACACTAAAACATCATCGGCATACGACAATGTCCTGCCAGGTCCAGTGATCTGCTCACTGGTGATTCTCACTGTGTAGGCGTTGAACAGTACCGGAGATAATGGTGATCCCTGTGGTAGGCCAGGATATATTGTTGTTGGTTCCGAAGTCCAACTGCCACATCTAAAAACTACTTTCCGTTGGTAGAGGGCTGCAGCGATCCAACTAAGGAGGAATGGACTTACGTTTAGTTCAAGAAGCTGAAACATTAAAAAAATCCAGTGGTACTCTGTTGTATGCGTCCTCAAGATCAATCGCTGCAGCAACGGTTTCAGTGCCTGAGTGGAAACCTTCATAGACATCATGGGCAAAGACTGCTGCATTGGTCCAGGTTTCTCTTTTTGGACGGTACCCACCCAGGGTAGGTGGGAAAACACCTTGCCTCTCTAGTTGGCTTGATATTTTCAAGAATTGTGTATTTTCACCCGATCTGTTCAATTTGTACAGAGAAATAATAGTCAGATCAATACAAGACATGCCATGAGTACCAGTTGCTCGGCACAATGTAAACATTCATTATGCTTATGATATGGTTTTGGTCGCTGAAAATGAAGAATTTGTTTCTGAAGATGACATACCAAACTTACCATGTACACTGTCAAGCGGCTATTCTAGGGCAAGTGATGTGCAGTCTATAGACATTCTACATTTCTTCCTAGATATCCAGCAATGGTATACATGCAGAAAGACAGATTATGTTAAACGAGCGGGCGGACGGATGGATGACATAGTGTATAGAAACACAGGCAGTCCGATATCATGAATTTAAGACAAATAGATATAATACATTTGAAAAATCATACAATGCAGATAATCGCATATGTTAGTTAGTTAGCTCATGGGAGCCACTGTGGTGCAGTGGTTAGCACACTTGCCTGCAGACACGCTGGTCATGTCTTCGAACCCCCACCCCCCTCGCGATGGGCATCGTTTAAAAAATGCACCATTTATAGAGTAACGAATCAATGTGTGGTGTGTTTCTTGGTATGTACAATATGTCCACAAAACTACAAGTTGCCCGTCACTGAAGCAAATTGTGTATATGCTGCTAGGGGCATATTTTGAGTTTGTAAACTGCACGAGTCCCAGGGATTTTATATAAACTGTTATGTGTAATTGTTAACCGCAGAGGATTAACATGCGTTAGATTTCTGGACAGCCAAAACAAGCAACCTGGACAGTTTAAGAGAATCTAAGTAGCAAAGACAACTTATCACAAACATCAGAAAGAGATAGTCATCATTATTTGGCCACATTTTGAGAAGACACAAGATGGAACATGTTGTGACAACCGGAAAGAGTTGCTGAAAGAGAGGGTGAAGGAAGACAGCGTGAAAAATTATTGACAGTCTTGTGTCATGGCACGAAATGGCACGAATAATTCCATGCCGTCGGAGATCGCAATTTGTGGTGAAGCATGATCGCCCACGCCGGCAGGCAAGTCACTGCATGATGATGATGATGATGATGATGATGTTTCTAAAATATATTACAGCATTTTCCAACTGAACCATGCACCACTTCAGGCAAATTGTGATGAGCAAAGAGTTAAATGATTATGTAATTAACCAGGCAGGGAAGTAATTTTCTTACGTCCATATATATATATATATATATATATAATATATATATATATATATATATATATATATATATATATATATATATATATATATATACGTGTGTTGTGTGTATGTGTGCGTACGTGCGTGCGCGTGTGCGTACGTGCGTGCGCGCGCGCGTGCCTTGCATCATTTATTCACTCTTCTGATTGACAATAAAACAGTGAAATAATGAATGTCTTCCTCTCTCCCAGATTTCTGCGTCAGAACTGCATACAGAACTTCCCAGTGCGGATAGTGCAGCACCTGGATGTGCGGGAATTGTAAGGATGTCCTACCACTAGGTTCTCTCATTTTCTGCAGTTGCAAATACAGAAAGCACTAGACTTATCTTTTGTCCATTATACAATGAGCATATTGTATTATGAACATGAATAGTTGATGCCATTGTAGTTTAATACATAGTGTTTCATATCGTGTCCACATAAGTCTTTGAATAACAGGGATGATAAAGAAAGCTATAAACAGGCTCTTCCCCTTGGATATAAACCCTTTATCTATAAACCAGTTAGTAGCCACGGTAGTGGCTAGTCACTCGGCTGTCGACCGGGTGGTCATGCAATAGATCCGCCCCGATGGTCATGGGTTTGATTCCGCATAGAGGCTGATATTTAGACTCCCAGGTTGGGAGAGCCTAAAATGGGCATCCGGAAATGTCCTCGGAAGCAAAGACGGCTGACCTGAGACTGACCACATCTCCCACAGTGGCTACTGGTCTGTACAAACACGGGCCTAGCACCGTTACACCCAGTTACACCTAAGGTGTATAACATGGTCCGTTGATGTGCTTTTAACCATACACCCAATTCACCTCAAGACTTGTAGTGAAGGTCCTCTAGTTGTACTGTTATGTTAAAAGATGTAGGAGTGTAGTTAACAGAGCACCACCTGACCAACACAACAGCCCAGGTTCCGTGCCCTGTTAGCGGGGATATGTTTCAATTAAGCAGTGTCACCCAGCCCTATTCCATGAGACTAGAGTTATCTGGGATGGGAAGTAGGCAAATATTGGTGTTAGTCACCTTCACACAATTTTCTGCGGTCCCAACAGTGGCATTAATTTATTACTTAGTATGTTGATTATCTCAAGGTGTCCTCTATTTCGAGTAATTTTAGTTTGAAATAGAGCTGATAGAGCTATGCAGCCAACACGAGCTCTATATAACAAACACATTATATAAACATAAAGACTCACAAGTATACACCTGGTATAAATAGAACGATCTAGATACTGAAAGCCAAATTGATTTTATATTAACTAGAAATA
The DNA here is from genome assembly GCA_014155875.1 of Cepaea nemoralis. Taxonomy (NCBI): domain Eukaryota; kingdom Metazoa; phylum Mollusca; class Gastropoda; order Stylommatophora; family Helicidae; genus Cepaea; species Cepaea nemoralis. Next base: position 1,615 of record JACEFZ010005555.1, on the reverse strand, counting down.
ACAGAAAGAGAAATATATTAGATGCAAGGGCAGTGCCCAATTTAAGTATAAACACAGATCATAAAGCAGTCGTTGCCACAATAAGAACTATCAGAAGAAGAAAGCAAAGAGCAGGAAAACACATGACATGCGAATCAGTAAACTTAAAAAACCTTAAAGACGAGGCAGTAAGGGAAAATTATGAGAAAGAACTAACTTAATTCTTTGTAAAATTACCTATAGAAAGAAAAACAGTGGAAGAAGAATAGGAGATGTTCAAATCAAGCATTTTAAATACTGCAAAAATAATATGTGGAAGCACGAAAAAACGCAAAACACGGATAAAGAAAATAACAAGTTGGTGGAACGCAGAAGTAAAGAAAGCGGTAAAAGAAAAAAGGAAAAATATAAAAAGTGGTTGAAGAGCAAACAGGAATGTGATTACATAGAATATAGAATAGCGAGAAGACACGAGAATAGTTGCTTGCTTGCTTGCTTGTGTTCGTTGGCTTGAGCTCCAACGCGAAGTCCTGTATGTCGGATGAAGGCATCCTGTTGTCCAACATCAGTGATATGTCATACAGGACCTGAGTTTTGCGTGAGTATCCGTTGTCCCATGTCTGGCTTATTGGTGTGCAGACTGGTGGTTACTCGCCGTACAGGCAGACACTCTCCGACTTCGGAGGAACGAGAATAGTAAAGAGGGAAAAACAAAAAGACTGGGAAGAGTATGGAGAAACCCTAAATAAAAATTACTAGGCAACTAGAAACTTCTACAAAAAGATAAGTGCAATGCGAACCAGAGGAGAACCCTTTGACCCAACTGAAATAATTAACAGCGAAAATGGAGAACAAAGTGAAAAAAAGAAAATTGAACAAAAACAAATCCTAATAAGAAGGAAGCAGTATTTCGAACAACTTCTCAACATCCCATCAGATGTCACAGGACTTCAAGAAACCTACACAGATGTCACCGAAGAACTAGAACCAGACATACTGAAAGAATAAATTATAGAAGTACCTAGGAAGGATAATATCATCAAATCGCAAATCAGAAGACGAGATCGAAAATAGATGCATTAAGGTAAACCAACTCACTGGACAAATGGCACCAATACTAAAGAACAAATATGTATAAATAACTACTAAGAAAGCACTTTACAACACAATCTTCCTACCAAGCTCTATGCTACCAATGCCAAACCTGGACAATGACAGAAAAAGAGAAAAGAAAAATCACAACAACATAAATGAGATTCCTGAGAAGAATACTCAACGTATCAAGAAGAGATAAGATCAGAAATGATGAAATCAGGACTAAAGTGGGGGTTATAGCAGCACTAGATTTTATTAGAAAGCAGCATGTAAAATGGTTTGGCCATGCAAGTAGGTTACCAGTCAACAGCATGCCACAACAAGCAATGATGTACAAACCAGATGGAAACAAAGGAAGAGGCCGACCAGGTAAACGTTGGACGGAGGGAATAGCAGAGTCCATGGGAATATCGATATATGAAGCCCATAATCGGGCACTCTCCCGCTGTTTATACTTTACCTCGACACGGCAAGATAGAAGAGGAACATGATGAGATGACATGAGATTAGTCTGAAATATGAATAACTAGCTGACCCGGCC
>JACEFZ010005554.1:82500-112727 GCA_014155875.1 Cepaea nemoralis | reverse complement strand
AATTTTATTCTTAAAAAGAACGGGCTCCTGATCTAACGTGGGAAAGGTTGTTCTGAAGAGTGGAATCTAAAAGAATACCTTTCTTATATACTAAGAAAAGAAACATGGGACTTACCTGATATAAGGGGAAAGTTGTAATGAAGGTGAACAGAAGTGATATAAACGTCAGCTGAATAGTCCAGCATTGAAGCATTGTGTTACCGCCCGTGTTCTTGATACCGACTCGTCTGCTTCTGGAAACCCATAGCGGTACAATAAAAAGTATTCGAAATTTAAAATAAGAAATTTCTTGTTTTCGTAATGTTCAAAGTTATTATTTTGTTTTAAACCAACACTTGTCAAATATTGAAATACTATATGTGTTTGGGATAACTGTATATATGCATGCTTTGATTTTTCAGTGAATTCTTTATTTTGTTTCTCACAGAGAGATACTCAGAAATGATTAAATCAGGACTGTATTGGAGGTCATAGCGGCGCTAGATTTCATTAAAAAACAGCAAGTTAAATAAATAGTTTGGCCATATAACAAAGCTAATGTAAATATAACCAACAGTACACCATAACAAGGAATGATGTACAGACCAAATTGAACCAGAAGAAGAGACCGATCATGTAAACGATGGGCAGAGTGAATAACAGTGTCCATGGCAATCTCGATCTATGAAGTCCATAAACGGGCACTCTCCCGTTGCTTATGCCTCACCTCGACACAGCAAGGTTCAAGCGCAACAAGATGAGATGATGAGATTTCTCTCAGATTTTTCTGTTACGTCGTTCAGCTTCGATTATTTGCTTAAATTTACAACAATGGGTGAAATACACTTTAAAGAATTATAATTCCAGTTATAAAGTTCTTAAATCTTGTTTATATACCCATTACAGGGGTTCTAACACTTGTGTTATGCACCCAACGTGATACTGTCCACATCAACTACTGAATGTCGAATTTTTTTTTTTTTTTGCATATCCTTTACAGGACATCGCTTTCAACACCAGCATCTTTCAGCTGTATGTTGATTTCTTGGCAAGATTACGCTCAGTAGTTTGCAATTGCTTTCTGAGCGGCCGGCTCACATACCCCGTAAGTTACCGATGCGATTCGAACCACTGCTGATTCTCACCGTCATCACGTTACCGACGAGAGTATACGAGATTACGGAGAAAAGTCATAACCTCTAAGCCACGAAGCCGGCGAATGTCGAATAGTTTGTATAAATATGGTACTAGCACCGTATGCCCAAAGCGCCTAATGGCGTGAACAAGTCTTCATATTTTACTTTTACCAAATGCTGCAAACGCTACACGACGTGCATATAGGGTCCTTTACTTTCTTTACTGTCACTAACCGTATGCTTCATAGACGTGCCTTCTGTTTTAGTTCTCATCGTATCTGAATTATTTCGGCGTCTTGGATTAGGGGTAAGGTAGGGCAGTTTCACAGTCCCCACATGTCGGGTTGGAAGTCAGCCGCAGCCGTTGATTTTCATGATGATATGTGCGTGGGCCGTTCCGGACAGCAATAGCAAACTACTCAATTTAAACAAGGGGTTTTAAAAGGCTAGAAGATTGACTTCATTGCACTGGGTTTATCCCATATGATTCGGTCTGTTTCCGAAAGGCGACCTGCCGAAAGCGTCACACAAAGCACAAACTCCGTAGCTCCAGCAACGACCCTCAGGGGTCTCCGAGAAAAATGTACTCGTGAACCGAATGACAGAGTCCGGAATCGAACCCACGACCTTCGCAGCTCGAGACAGGCGGCGTAACCACTTGCCCACGGAGGATCCCGACTACTCAACCCGAAATTGCATAGATTAACGGCCAAAATCATGCTGGGGTTGAGTGCGATGTCATGTAAATGAAATGTGCAACTAACTTTTTTTAAATATAAATGATACTACAATCTCAATAGAAATATAATCTCTCTCTCTCTCTCTCTCTCTCTCTCTCTCTCTCTTCTCTCTCTCTCTCTCTCTCTCTCTCTCTCTCTCTCTCTCTCTCTCTCTCTCTCTTTCTCTCTCTCTCTCTCTCTCTCTCTCTCTCTCCCCCCCCCCAAGTATTCTAGGTCATGACATATTGAGGTAGGGTGACCAGTCCTCTTTCAGACCTCCTTTCCTTACCTAAGACGCGCACATAATGGACCGCATAGACAAATACCATTTATACACACAGGCACACGCGATGGAGTGAGTTGATGAGAGAGAAACAGAGTGCAGAGAGAGAGAGAGAGAGAGAGAGAGAGAGAGAGAGAGAGAGAGGAAAAATTATATTTATATTGAGGGTGTAGCATTACTGTTGCCGGCTTCCTGGCCTAGAGGTTAGCAACTTTTCTCCGTAATCTCGTATACTCTCGTAAGTAACGTGACGACGTGAGAATCAGCAGTGGTTCAAATCGCGTCGGTGACTTACGGGGTATGTGAGCCGGCCGCTCAGAAAGCAATGCAAACAACTGAGCGTAATCTTGCCAAGAAATCAACAATCAGCTGAAAGATGCTGATGTTGACAGCGATGTCCTGTAAAGGATATGCAAAAAAAACAACAACACACATTTTATTTAGCATTACTGTTATTTAAGAAAGTTAGTTGCATGTTCTTTTACATGACTTCGCAGTAAACCCCATATTTCCTTCAAGGAAATTATGAACATTGATTATAACCCATTTATACGATGCCGAGTCAACTCCAGGGCGGTAGCTGGTTCAACCCATATACCATTCAGTTGGATTAAAATGATGTCTTCTAGTCCTTGACTTGGGAAAGTACATTACAAGTACCTCAGAACTCGGAGTGGGTTCGCCTGATGGCGAGGGACACTGGTTATTTTATTTTATTTTATTTAATTTTATTTTATTTTATTTTATTTTTCGCTTATCCTTTACAGGACATCGCTGTCAACATCAGCATATTTCAGCTGATTATTGATTTCTTGGCAAGATTATGCTTAGTAGTTTGCCATTGCTTTCTGAGCGACCGGCTCACATACCCCATAAGTTACCAACGCGGATAGAACCGCTCTCAATTCTCGCGCACGTCACGTTACTCACGAGAGTAAACGGGAGTACTGAGAAAGTCGTGTATCTCCTAGACCAGGGAGACCGGTGCACTGATAATAGTGAAAACTAATCCACACGCAAACATCAGTCCAATGGTGACAACAGCTTGAAGTAGCACAGGTATAGATTTCGCTCAAGTTCAATGCGAGCTAACGCCCCCCCCCCCCCCCCCCCACAAAAAAAAGCCACATTAATCTGAAACAATCATTCTGCCACTGGAGACGTTGACCCCCGACCACTGTTTTGGCATGCAGACGTAATAAATACTACACGGCTCCAAGCTCATAGAGTAGAAGAGGAACGAACAAGTAAGTCATTTAGCTAGATTGCTGTAAATATGCCGAAACCTGCTTGACAGACGTCTCCTTACAGATTGTGAGAATTGTATGGATATTTTGCCCTGGCCATGCGGGAGAGCGGGGGAATGAACAGGCTGATCGGCTGGCAGGGAATGCACCTCTTGGTGGTAGATTACCTATGGACAAGGGGGAGGTGGTCGTGCGTTTGTGGGACTAGGTGGAGAAGCTAGGTGAATAGACTGAGAACTCGTATGTAGACAGAATGAGATTGCTAGGGATCGGCAGGGGTTCTGGAAGAATCTCAAAACTGAAAGGGAAGACCAGGAGAACTTTAAATCAGATAGCGTTGGGAACGATTAGTAGTATGACTTTTCGCTGGCTGTTGAACGAGGAGACGGAGCAAGTATGGGAATGTCCTGAGTGCAGTGATGTCTGTTCTTAACTCAACTCAACTCAAATCCTCGCAAACATTGCAAACATAGGCATTTGGGTTTGGTATAGAAACGGCGGCGATGAATGCACCTGGCCATCCCATTCCATAATGCCATAACCTAGCATATATGAACACCTGATCATTTCACGCTTACTGCATGCATTATCAATTTCCTTTCGCCAATGAACCCTTTCTGATATAATGCCGTTGTCTCTTTAACTCTTTCTTTTGCAAGCAGCTTACTTTGAAGTGATAGAGTGCAAGGTCTGGAAGAGTTTTAAACAATCACTGTGGGTCAAATAGAGTTAAAGTGACAATTAAGATCGATTTGGGTAATATAACTACTGTCTGTGACAGGAGTTAATACAAGTGAATCATAGATAGAAGTAGCGATAAACATGTAGTGAGTCATATAAGGGGGATGAGTGGCCTCGAGGTATGGTGTCCGCCTCGAGTGCTGGAGGTCCCGAGTTCAAACCCCGGTGAGGGCCGGGATTTTTTCACGTGAACTTCTAGTAACAAAATTTTAAAATGTCCCCTGGTCTCTGGGTAGTGAGATCTGACGCTCGTGCGTATTGTTACACACGTAAAAAAATCCCTTGGCAGTTGGAAATGGAAAAAGAGTAGCCTAGCGGCGCTGCCCGGGAAAAATTTCCAGTTGAAAATATATCCAAAGTATTTCAGGATCCTCGCCGGTGCTGCGGAGTTCGTGCACTAAGCTGACATTCTCCGGACTCAGGCTTGAGTTAGGAGTAGAACGGAGCACTTATGGGTTACACCCGTGTGCCGTAATGTTGATCCGTCGACTAAACTAAACTAAACTAAGATTAAGTCAGTATACGTTTACTAACCTGTTTGGTTATTTGTTCCGTTCTTGCAGATGCCAGTTACCGTGACTTTGTAGTCAAGATCGCCTGGATCATGATTTGTGTCATTGCATTCACCTAGATTAAATATCAGAAACAACATGAGCTAAACTAAACGTGTGTACACACACATACACACACACACATACACACACGCGCGCACGCGCACACACACGCACATTTCAACGAACCAACCAAACCAAACCCAAATGCCCCTGTACTTTTCACTGAGCCATATTAAGAGTGTTGGTCGAGGTAGCGTTCTGGCTAGCTGGCTTTTTCTGTCATCGATTCCAAAACCCACCGAGGCGGATTTTATAAATAACTCGGGCTACCTGATCCACCCCACTCTGAAATTGATTCCCAAAAAATGTCTTGGGAAGTGAAAGCGGCCGGTGTGAAATTTACCACGTGACTCACGGACTGTTGATTGGTCTATACAAGTATGGGTCCAGCAACATATACCCACTAAGACCAAAGTGTGTAAAAGTAACCTCTATTTCTTCTTTATTGATACTGGAGGTAAGTGATTGCCAACATCTTCGGTGTGGGAACCGCGCACTAGGTCTATCTGGAACCGTCATATTCGGTGTGGGAACGGCGCACTAGGTCTATCGGGAACTGTCATATTCGGTGTGGGAACCGCGCACTAGGTCTAACAGGAACTGTCATATTCGGTGTGGGAATTGCATACTAGGTCTATCGGGAACCGTCATATTCGGTGTGGGAACCGCGCACTAGGTCTATCTGGAACCGTAATATTCGGTGTGGGAACCGCGCACTAGGTCTATCGGGAATCGTCTTATTCGGTGTGGGAATTGCGCATTAGGTCTATCGGGAACTGTCATATTCGGTGTGGGAATTGTGCACTAGGTCTATCGGGAACTGTCATATTCGGTGTGGGAATGGCGCATTAGGTCTAACGTCATATTCGGTGTGTGAACGGCGCACTAGGTCTATCGGGAACCTTCATATTCGGTGTGGAACGGCGCACTAGGTCAATTGAGAACCGTCATATTCGGTGTGGGAACCGCGCACTAGGTCTATCGGGAACCGTCTTATTCGGTGTGGGAATTGCAAACTAGGTCTATCGGGAACTGTTATATTCGGTGTGGGAACTGCACACTAAGTCTATCGGGAATAGTCATATTGGGTGTGGGAACGGCACACTAGGTTTATCGGGAACTGTCTTATTCGGTGTGCAAACGGCGCACTAGGTCTATCGGGAACTGTCTTATTCGGTGTGGAAATGGCGCACTAGGTCTATCGGGAACTGTCTTATTCGGTGTGGACACGGCGCACTAGGTCTATCGGGAACCGTCATATTCTGTGTGGGAACGGTGCCCATTTGTTGTGACTGGATCTATCGGGAACCGTCATATTGGGTGTGGTAACGGTGCACTAGGTCTATCGGGAACCGTCATATTCAGTGTGGGAACGGTGTACTAGCTCTATCGGGAACCGTCATATTCGGTGTGGTAACGGCGCACTAAGTCTATCGTAAACTGTCATATGCGGTGTGGGAAAGACGCCCATTCGTTGTGACTGGATCTATTCGGGAACCGTCATATTCGGAGGAATTGCAGCCTTGCCTCGACGAGGATGGAATTCACCGTCACATATATTGAAAGGCTAATGCACTAATCTATTACCCTGTCTTCAACGACACTTCATCTTATTCTTCTCGCTCTTCTCCTTCTGCCTTTCTTATCTCAACGGAGCATAGGCTCTGAATCAACTCAAGCCAACCCCTTTCTAGATATGTTCATGTTTGGCTGGATTTAGCAGCTAAAGTTTTCTACGAGATGATTTAGCCAAACTCACGCCAACCTGCCTCTTACGGCATGCTTGGCAGGTTACTTGCCTTGTGGGCCCTGGTAACATACTGACCTATTCAGCGCCGCAGTGAGAGAGAGAAACGTTTCTGCGACGCAATATCGTATTTTATGTACAGCAAAAGCAATAAACATTACGGCGTATCTAATGGCGCCGAATATGCAGACACATTTCAAAATTGTTTCGGATTGCAAATGTGTCGTCTGCTCAATGGGTACTCCACTGAAATTTTTTGGCTCTTCTCAATTACTTGATGTCAACAAAACCCCTCGGCTTGACCCTAAATCGTGTTGGCAGAAATGATTTAAAAGAGGACCAATAATTTGCTGCCATTTTCAATTGAATACTATATATAGCTTATCTCCCAATATACAAGCGCCAGAGAGAGTGAAGGCGATACTGACTTGAAATCAGGATACGCTCATTTGTTTGTTGTTTCTGCAATCCATCTAATCTGTCAGACGGTTAGAGCCGCCAGGACGTGGCGCTCTTTGTCTTCAAGTTGGTAAGCTAGAATAAGCGATCGCAACCTTCACATTGAGGATTGACAATACATGAAAGATCAATGGGGGAATGGAAGAGGGGTGTGTATGCATGAGCACTGTTATAAACCAGACAATAGCATAGGTTAGGATAAATTACTGATATCATTCAATTAATAGTTAGAGATAATGTACGAATGAACTTTCTCTATTGGAATACTGTATACATATGCTGTTTGTCTTCCAGCTGATGTGAGTAAAAGTGGCCGAGGTAGCACAGTGGTTTGTACGCTTGTCTTCCGGTGCTGTGGTCCTTTGTTCGCACACCCTCTAGGTGGGATTTATTTGATTGATCTGGGCTGCGAGGTCGACCTATATGGATACCAGGGGACTGCCTGGGAGGCAAAGCTGACTGGTGTGATATTGATCACATCACAGCTAGAGCACGGAAAGGTTCAAACATATAGAGCTATCATCATATACCCAAGGGAGCAGCTAAACGCTTGTCTGCTGTACCGGTGGTCTTGGGTTCGATCATTGGTTAGGAATTTTAAAAATTAACTTGACTCCCAGTGTTCATGGTATAACAATGAGGTCAGCATGGCCGAATGGATAAGAACGCAAGTTCTTAAACAGTTGGTTTTCGTATGCCGAGGTAAGGGGTTCAACTAAAATATTGACTTCTCGTCCTTAACTTGGGGTCGTAAATTACAAGTGAACTAGCCTATTGGCGAGGGACACTGGTAATATGGAAAGCTAATCCACACACAAAGATCAGTCAAGTGCAAATAGAAGTAGTGTATATGGACTACGATTAAGTTCAAAGCGGGCGAGCGTAAACAAAAAATAACACATGGTTTTAATCGGTGTTGTATTTGCACGTAGTTCTGACTGATTTTGTCCTTTTAGTCTGTTTCCCTGGTGGATTAATTTACTTTGTTTGAGGCGTCCAAATGCTAGATCATTTAGTCTTCCATTTACAGGGTATGTTTGCATATTATTGAACTTTTCCATCTGAATTATTATTGTGGTACCTCTTCTATAGTATGGTGGCTCTATTGTAGTTACATCTGCATCTCTAGGGATAAGTGTGGATTTCGTGGCTCACGTGGTGATTCTATAAGTAAGCTTGAATCTGCACACTGCCTAATGTCTGCAAATGAGAATTTGCAGCGTATGACCAAGCTGTTGAGCCGAACTCCGTGTGTAGTCTTAATGCAGGATTATAAAGAAGAAGAAGAAGAAGAAGAAGAAGAAGAAGAAGAAGAAGAAGAAGAAGAAGAAGAAGAAGAAGAAGAAGAAGAAGAAGAAGAAGAAGAAGAAGAAGAAGAAGAAAAAGAAGAAGAAGAAGAAGAAGAAGAAGAAGAAGAAGAAGAAGAAGAGAAGAAGAAGAAGAAGAAGAAGAAGAAGAAGAAGAAGAAGAAGAAGAAGAAGAAGAAGAAGAAGAAGAAGAAGAAGAAGAAGACGAAGAAGAAGAAGAAGAGGGAGGAGGGGGAGGTGGGGGAGAAGGAGACTACTGTTTCTAAACATATCTAAAACTAAACAGGTCATACAAAGAAACTAAAGAAAACAGTCACGCAGACAATCGCCTTTTCCCTCTACAACAAAATTGACGCGCAATTTGTATTGTTAGCCTTACCAAATAGCAGTGGTTCTTAAACGGTTCAAAGTGGCATTCAATGACATGTGCGAGAAAACTGAAGGGGCGGTTGGACATTCATAGTCACAGTCAATTATTTCGCAGTATGTTTGCTCGCATGTCAACAATGCAAGGTTGCCATGGTGACATGTTTGGTATAAGGTCTCCGTGGCAGGGTGCTTAAGTCGCCTGCCTCGTGCTCCAAAGATCGCGGATTTTTTGACGGACTCAGGCATTCAGTTGTTAAGTACAGTCTTCACTGTGAATTATTGAGTTTGTCGCTGGAGCTACGGAGCTCGTGCTCTGTGCGACGCTTTCGACAGACAACTCTGCGGAAAGAGACCTGGTCATATGGGATAAAAGCCAGTGCAATGAAGTCGACCTCTTGCCTTAAGCCCCTTGATCAGGTGCGAAACGCGCAGACCAAACAACACTAAATGAGTGACGGTTGATTGGTTGAAAATTATCTCGAGGACTGCGTTTTAACTCTTAACACCGGTGCCTTGATGCTCGAGATTCTTAGGTCAGAAAAGGGCTTACGTCTACCCGAGTGGGAGAAGCGAGAGCGTAATAGCTAGACACTCCCCTGATAAGCCGGTGGTCATGAGTTCGATTCGCAGCTGGACGGATTCGGATTTTTGGGGTTTTTGGTTTAACTGACCTGTTTCCCAGGTCGACCCAACCTAAAAGAGGGTACCAATATTGTCTTGGGAAGCAAAGGCTGACGGCGACATACTGAAAACCTATCGAGCACAAGAATATGGCTCCAGCACCCTATGCCCATGCACTTTAAGGTGAATACAAGGGCCCTTTACTTACTGTTTACTTATCTACCATGTCGGAGGCTGAGTGGTCTCCAGGTATGGTGTCCGCCTCGAGTGCTGGAGGTCCCGGGTTCATGCCCTGGCGAGGGCCGGAATTTTTTCACGTGGACTTCTAGTAACAAAATGTCCCCTGGTCTCTGGATAGTGAGATCGGACGCCCGTGTGTATTGTTGCACACGTAACAAAAATCCCTTGGCAGTTGAAAATCGAAAAAAGAGTAGCCTAACGGCGCTTCCCGGAAAATTTCGAGATAAAAATCTACCCAAAGTATTTCAGGGTACTCGCCGGTGCTACGGAGGTCGTGCACTAAGCTTAGATTCTCCGGACTCCGGCTTGAGTTAGAAGTAGAATGGAGCACTTATGAGTTACACTCGTGTGCCGTGATGTTGATCTGTCGACTAAACTAAACTAAACTATCTACCGAATGATAGTGGTGTAAACACTTTCCTCTCCACCCGGTACTGAAATGCCATCTTCACACAAACTATGTTGCATATATCTGCTACCCCACTCCAAGTTAACAAAACAGAATCAGAAGTTGCGCAAGCCTGGTACTGTACTGTAACATTACGTTTCTATTACTGATAACGCTGGATAAGAGGAAAGTGAGTAGAGGGTAAGGACGATGCTGAAGGAGAAGAGGAAAAGTCGGGAGTATTTTGTATCAAACTGCTATTGGAATGGTCAGCATAGGATCTCTTCTGTGGCTGTTGAAGCCGGGGTTGGGGCAAATGTGGGAATGTCCTGAGTGCCGGGACGTTGATTCTTAAATTAAAGATGTAATGCCCAGGTGATGTAATCGTCCATGTCACAAAGTTATGATTGACATAGAGAAGTGGCTGTGGTTGTATCTAGAGGATGTCAGTGTGAGTATTGTGTTGGACGACTGATCAACAACGAGGAATCAATATCGAACACCAGACTGCGCACTTACTAATTTAATACGAAACAAACTCGATGCTATAATATTCATCAGAAAAACGTTAGCGTTGAAGTATATGTATATGGCCTATGCACAGTAACAACACACTTCGAGTATAATTTAACTCAATAAGATCCCGCGACCACACTATTGCCTTTTAGTGGCCTCGCACACTACACTGTTACGGACTCTTCTCCGTTCGTGCCTTGAACCACCTCCTCTGAGTCTTTTCTCTCTCGACTCAGCTCTAAATTCAACTCTGAATGTCACTATCTTGACTAGTGCCCCTCAATAAGCCCAAACTCCACTGCCGCCGAAAGCCTGGCTAAGTCTCCAATACTTAACCTCAGAATCAGCTGTCCCCGTTACGTCTCCCTGACTTAACTCAAACTCCACGATCGGGCTACGTTTCCTCCCTTAGCCCCAGAATTCCACTGATTCCAAGACCATTAGACGAGTTATCCCTAACTCCGCCACAACTTCAACTCGCCTGAATTTTCCCAGACTGCTCTTTTATTCCATCTTCCCGGACCTCCCACAAAACACCATTTAACCCCTTTTAACCCCAATTTACATTCCTCCAACATACCTTTTCTGAGTTTCCCTTTGTCTCTTAGTCTACTATAACGTATTTCTCTTTGCCTTCGTGGCTCAACCTGACATCTCCGTGATATATCCTCCATTGTGTTTAGGGCTCACCTTTGTATTAGAATTCCTACCTCCACCTTTCTGACCTAACATCCGTCTCATTCGTATCTGACCCAGTTACCCATGGTAGCATTATAAAATTCTTGGCTAGTACCTTCACCCCAGTTTTTGGTAATCCCACGCACGTTACAGTCCACAGGGGTGGGTCTGTGGCACAAGGCAAAAGAAGTGTTTGTGAGTTCATAGCGAAGGTTAATGGCACACGTGCGGCTCGACAGTAGCAGACACACGGCGCTTGATGAAAAGGCTGAAGGCAGGCATGCATCGTGCATAGTGGCATCCTTCATTTTTTTTTTTTTAAATCAAAGATAGGAAGCATCTGTTGGATTTTCCCCAGGACATGCTGGTGTTGTGGGAAACGAGCAGGGGGACAGATTGGCTGGGTCTGTACCGTTGGGTGTGATATTGGAGCATGGGTTGGGATCATATGTATAGTGTGATAAATCATCATAGCCTGGAGAGAATGATGCGGCAGAGAGTGGCCAGAGGATCTTACCCAGTACTCGAGGAAAGGCCAGACGGCCACATAATTATATTGCAACTGGTACCATTAGCATCGGGATTCTTCACTTGCTGTTGAAGATGAGGACGGAGCACGTATGGAAATGCCCTCAGTGCGTTAATGTCGGTTCTTGACTCAACTCAACTAAAGTATTTACTGTGGAAGTTGCACCCAGGCAAACATGCTTGGGAACTATTGTTGTATTGTTCCCCTGAATCGCTTCTCGTTTGGGTAACCGGGGTTTCATTGAGACTTTCTGTAAACTATAATTAACAACGATATCTTTCCTTGTGTTGACAGTACGTCTGGCAATACGTTATCTCCCGTGCGCCTTTTATTAGAGCCTGTAAATTTGCTACCCTTTCATGTAATACTTTCTCCCTGGGTAGTTTTCCAGTAATGCACTGACACACTGAGTGAATGTTTGAAGAAAATCACTCAAGTGGTTCTACCAATATCAAGTGAATACACCAAACAATGATGAATGTTGTCTCTTTGATTTTCTTCATGTTATGAAGTAAGGACTGGAGCCACACAGAATATAACTAGGGAGCTCAAAGAAAGGAAATGCACACACAGATAAAGGCGAACGTTACCGCAATAGTCGTTATCAGGGAACAAAACATAAATACAATAAGGCAGAATACTTTGCTTGGATACACGTGTGATCACATATAAGCAACAGTATAGTGTTATGTATAGACAGTTGGGACTGGTTAAAAAGTTCTGAGGGTACCCCTGGTACTAGGCATCTCATTTGTGGTGACTTCAATTCGCGCGCCAAAGAGTGGGACAGGTCTGGCGAGAACAGACAGGGTACTGCTCTCGCAGAGGCCTTGCTTGAGATTAATATGGTCTGTATAAATGACGAGAGACCAACTAGGCTAGCAATGAGGCCGGGGGCCCACACACGGCCAGTGACCTGGCACTTGTATCCCAAGAGGCGGCATCAGACATAAAATGGAATGTCCTAGTGGACCATGGAAGCGACAACCTCCCCTGTTCTGTACTGGTACCCCGTCCAGCAAAGTTAAAGCTATAAGAACCCGTAGGCGTTCAGTTATGATCCACAACCACTCTTCGAGCCCAGGATTGGTTGCACAGCTACCTTATCCCACTCCCAAAGCCAGGCAAGGATCACTCAAAACTAAATGGATATAGAATTATCACCTTGCAAAACACCTTTGGCAAAGTACTCGAGAAGATAGTAGCTGGTAAACTACAGCACTACTTGGAAAGATGTAAACTGCTCCCCAAAAGGCTTGAGAGTTACCGGCCTGGGAAGAACACTTTGGTCAATGCGGCAACATCTGCATTTTATGTCTATGAGGGCTTCTGAAATAAACAGGAGACGGTTGCTGTGGCACTTGACCTGGAAGATGCTTACAACAAGGTAAGGTACGATCGATTGATATACACTCTTTTAAATGGATTGCGGCAGTACTTTATGAGCATAAAATAGCACTTCTTATGGGTTCATGGACTTTTGACCCCTGTACTATTACACTGGCGGTCTTCCTGGCCAAGAAGTTAAGTTCGTAATCTCGTATATCCATGTGGGAAAAACAGCAGCTGTGATAATCGGCAGAGGTTCGCGCCGCGCTGGTAACTTACGGGGGGTATGTTAGCCGGTCGTTCAGAAAGCAATGGCAAACTACTGAACTTAAAACTTGCCTAGTACATCAACAGCAGCTGGAAAATTCTGGCGTTGACTGCAACGTTCTGTAAGGGATATGCAACATTTAAAAAAACTATTGCACCTGGGCTGCCACAGGGATCTGCAACATCCTCAGTGCTCTGTAATATATCCATCAGCAATTGAGCCATCGGGAATTGGTAGAATCTTGACATTTGCAGATGATGTGCTGGTGTGCAGATAGGACACAGAAAGGGAAAGAATGGCTGAAAATTTAGTCGCCAGTAAATAGGGTGGCGGAGTGGTACATGGACTCAGTTGCGGACAGGCGCATAGTTCTTCAAGCAAAATGGTACTTGAAAATCGCTGCAGACAAGGATAACCCCCTGAATTAAGTCGTGGATATGATCAATCTTCATAGACTGAAGAGGCGGGTCCTGGGTGGCACATACAGACATATATATCAGCCAGGCGTGTGACATAGAGAACATTAATCATGCAAAAGTGTGGGTACAAGTACCGGATGACATGTCGAACTGGCACATGGTAATAGTAACACTGGATCGTGAGTGCAGAGAATGGGCAGCAGGTCACACCGATTTTTAGGTGCAACGACTTATCCAGCGCAACACACATCATGGTGACATTAGTGATCTACGCCGAAGGGTCAGTGGTGAGAAACAGACGTAGTAGCTCGGGGTTCATTGCGAAGGCTAATGGGCGATACTTGAAAAAGGAGAGTCTAGCATATGAGACTACGACCTCCAGCATGAGAATCGAAGTGGAAGAAGTACCAGCAACCTTAAGATGGTTGGCGTTGACCGCTGTAGCCCACACTGCATTCATTACGGACTCACGGTGTATGCTTAGTAAGGCGGAGAAAGGAATGTTTCGTGTGGAATGACTAGTCTCGCTTCAGAGGTCAAAGATTGTGAGAATTGTGTGGATTTCTGCCCTAGTCATGTGGGGGAATGAACAGGCTGATGGGCTGGCAGGGAATGCACCTCTTGGTGGTAGATTACCCATGGACATGGGGGATGTGGTCGGGCGTCCGTGGGATCACATGAAGAAAGCGGTTGAACAGACTGAGAACCCGTATGTGGAGAGGATGATATGGCGGAGGCTCAGCAGGGGTTCTGGACGAATTTCAAAACTAGAGTGAAGACCAGGAGAACTTTCAGTCAGATGGCGGTTTGAAATTTTTTTTGCTGCATGACTCTTCGCTGGCTGTTGAACGAGGGAAGGGTGTGCGTGTGTGGGAGTGTCCTGGGTGCAGTGATGTCGGTTCTTTGTTCATAACTCATAACTCATATTCGATGGTTTTGTTTTATTTCCATGTTCTATATTTTTTATTGATAGGGTTCTGACTCTCTCCCTATCAACATTGTCTAAGTCTTTTGACTGCTTATTTTCATGTTATATTTCTCAGTCTTGGAATTGGCTTGATTTAGATGGTTCTGAAGGTCCTCTCCATCTCCAGCTATTAACACCTGGTTTCCGTAAATAATAATTCTGAAATGTTTTCTTTTTCGTTGTTTGCTTCTCGACATATATTGTCAATGTATGTTATAAAAATTGGGGGTTGAGGAGGACTGACAGACAGACAGACAGACAGACAGACAGACAGACAGACAGACAGACAGACAGACAGACAGACGGGCGGGCGGGCGGGCGGGCGGGCGAGCGGGTCAGCAGACAGGCGGAAGGACGGACTGACGGACGGACGGACTGACGGACGGACGGACGGACGGACGGACGGACGGACGGACGGACGGACGGACGGACGGACAGACAGACAGACAGACAGACAGACAGACAGACAGACAGACAGAGCACATTCTTGTCGTAAACAGGAATTTACCTCAAATGGTGTTGCTTGTACCTGCCTTTGTTCTTACGCAACCTTTCCTTGAATTATGTACAATTTTACAAACAGTAAGTAGATGTCAGCTAATTCCGTATTTTTTTTTTTAGGCAATCCTATAGCGCTGGCTTCCTGGCCTAGAGGTTAGTGACTTTTCTCCGTAATCTCGTATACTCTCGTAGGTAACGTGACGACGGTGAGAATCAGCAGTGGTTCGAATCGGGTCGGTAACTTACGGGGCATGTGAGCCGGCCGCTCAGAAAGCAATGGCAAACTACTGAGCATAATCTTGCCAAGAAATCAACAATCAGCTGAAAGATGATGATGTTGACAGCAATGTCCTGTAAACATTTTTTTAAATCCTATAGCATATTCCTGTCAACTTTGTTAAAAGCTGCTTCGTAGTTTTTAAATGCGACTTTACAGGTCTTATCATGTTCAGCTGATTTTTCTGTCAGTTGTCTAAGTGTGAATATTGCGTCTGTGCAGCTTCTGTTTGATCTAAAACCCATCTGGCTTCTGATAATTGTTCTTCCAGTAATGGTCTTCTTCTTCTTTCAGTGATTGTGGCGTACATTTCCCCTGTGTGGCTAAGTACTGAGGTTCTTCTGTAAATAGTACAATCTTCTTACTGACTTTGTTTTTATTTTTATTTATTTTTTTCCAAATTGGTACAATTATTGCTGTTTACCAATCACCTAGTGTCTTGACCATGCGATCGTGAGGCCAATTTAGCTAAAGAATTAATCATAGAACACATGTTCTAATAGTAACTATTACTTTTATAAGTAACAAAACAAGTAAACGTTACGTGGAATTGGGTCTTATTGCTCAGTTAGAATAGCTTGTATAGCCGGTGTTTATTACTTGATCCGCGTGTAATTAATATTCTTTGTAATCTGTTCTATAATGATTTCCTTTTGGTATTATCTTCTTTGATTACTCAGCTATAATTACTGGTTGGATTGGTAATCAAATGATTCTTTTCCATCGTAAACAGAAATGTTAGGCCGTGGCAGCTACATTTTGTCACAGACACAATGTATAATTACGTTCTTTCTTACAGGTTTTTTCGCCTTCCCTCACCTCAAGTTATTCATTTAATTTTTTTTTTTTTTCATACGTTCTTGCAATCTTTCTTTCATACTTCTTTTCATAATGTCTGAAATATTTTCTTCGCTTATTCTTTTATATTTTCTTTCATACTTTCTTTCTTATATTCGGCGGGTCGCTGTCATGTACAGTGACCTGCTTCTTCGGAACAATGGCTATCGGCTGTTGCTGAATTGACTGATTTGCCTTTTCGGTTCACGAGTGCATTTATCAGGAGACTCCTGGGAGTCGGCGCTAAAGCCACGGAGTTCGTGCTTTATGCGACACTTTCGGCGGGTCGCCCTGCGGATAGAGACCGAGCATTGTGGGATAAAACCCGGGTCAATGAAGTCTTTCTGGTGACTGCCGATTTCATCGACGATGAACTGTATTCTTCGTGGAAGGACTTTTGTGTAGGCATTCTGGCGGCGGCATTATGCACAGTGTACCTGTGCGGGCTGTTGGCTTGCCGAGACTCCTGTCTGTTCCACTTTTCACATAGGGCAGTGAGGAACATTTTGTGTGATATTCACTGGCACAGGAACGGAGCATAATGGGGACGACCCACTGCCGTGAAGTTGGAACCGCGACTAACTAACTAACTATATGCTTCTTCACAGACGGAGTGACAGACTGGCATGACGTCCACCTCAATCCTCAAGATTGTTCAGCTCAAAATAATTACAAACTGTTCACGACAATTGATAAACAAAATAATGACACAATGTTCACGACAATTTATAGACAAAACAATGTCAAGATGTTCACGACAATTTATAGACAAAACATGACAAAATGTTCACGACAATTTATAGACAGAATTGGGACAAGATGTACACGACAATGTATAAACAAGATAAACAAGAAGAAGATAGGGGGCTGAGTGGTCTCGAGGTATGGTGTCCGCCTCGAGTGCTGGAGGTCCCGGGTTCAGGCCCCGGTGAGGACCGGGATTTATTTAAAAATCCACCTGGACTTCCAGTAATAAAATTTCCCCTGGTCTCTGGGTAGTGAGATCGGACGCCCGTGTGTATTGTTGCGCACGTAAAAAATCCCTTGGCAGTTGGACATCGAAAAGAGTAGCCTAATGGCGCTGCCCGGGCAACATTTCGAGTTAAAAATGCTACCCAAAGTATTTCAGGATCCTCGCCGATGCAACGGAGTTCGTACATTGAGCTGAGTTTCTCCATACTCAGGTTTGAGTTAGGAGGAAAAACGGAGCACTTATGGGTTAAACCGTGTGCCGTGATGTTGATCTAACGACTAAACTAAACTAAACTAAGTATAAACAAGATAATGAAACAATGTTCATGACAATTTATAGACAAAATAATGAAAAGATTTTCACGGCAATTTATAGATAACAATAGCACAATATTCACGACAATTTATAGACAAAATAATGTTTGTCATTGCTTTCTGAACGACCGGTACTTATACCATTGTACGGAAACCACCGCAAAGCTGTTCGCTTCTGAATCTCCAGCAGCTGTGTTTCGAACGCGGTGTGTGGAATTAAGAATTGCACGTGTAACCACTTTGCTACAGAGCCGGCATATGTTAATTAACGTGTTCTAAATCCAAACAATTATACCTAACATACAGGAATGAATAAATGAATCCAAGCCATTATACCTAACATACAGGGATGAATAAATGAATCCAAGCCATTATACCTAACATACAGGGATGAATAAATGAATCCAAGCCATTATACCTAACATACAGGAATGAATAAATGAATCCAAGCCATTATACCTAACATACAGGGATGAATAAATGAATCCAAGCCAATATACTTAACTTATGGCGATGACAGATTGTTCCATAGCCCAGCTACTGAGTTAAGTGCGTGGAGTGACACTGTGAGCTGTGAATTTCGTGTGGAGTGCCTTTACATTTGTCCGCGCTTGTTTGTATTGTGAACTGCTGCATGTTTAGGAAAAATGGCGGCTGGCCAGTTGCTGAACTAATTTAGTTTGCCTTATGCAGTAATATGTTGCTGCTGGTTTGCTAGTGACTGCCGCTTCCATCGACGATGAACATTATTTTTCGGGACGGACGTTTGTGTTGACATTCTGGCAGCTGCCTTGCGCATAGCGGGCTGTTAGTTTGTCGAGATTCCTGTCTGTTCCACTTTTCACATGGGGAAATGAGGAGTATTTTGTTTGATATTCACTGGCACAGGAACGGAGCATTATAGCGAGAGCCCTTTACCGTGAAGTTGAAACCGCGACTAACTAACTATATGGATGCATAAATGAATCCAAACAATTATACCCAACTTAAAGCGATGAATAAACTAATCCAAACAATTATACCTAAATTATAGGGATGAATAAATTAATAATACCATTATTCCTAAGAAATAAGAATGGGGAGAGCTAAACAAATACTAGTGCAATAAAGAGATGAAGAAACGACGCTGGAATTGGGTCAGATACGCTAATGACTGATTGATTGACTGGCATCTCGCCGTTTTGACAGACGATAGTTTCTAAAATGGGGTTATACCTTTCAATAGCACAAAGTCTGGGCTGAATTTCGAGACCATGTGGTGCCCATGATGCATAGCATGATTCCTCTCTCGGCCTGCCTAGTTTACTACAGATGAAGGTAACACCAATACATCTGGAACAAGACATGCGGCAGAAGCTGCCGGATCAGCAAAGAAATACTCTAATTGTCCGCCTGTCTGAGCTTCCTTCTTAGACTAGTTGTCCACCAAGGCTTAGTGTCTGGTCTGCCCTGTCATGACATTTAGTCTTTAAGTTGCATTTCATCACACTAAGGTAAGGCTTGTACCTTCCCAAATGCGCTCCTCAGCCCAAAGCCGTTGGCACAATGTGGGGTGTCGAGTTGTGGTAAGCGCCGCCCAACATTCGACTGTGTCTTGATGGTACACTCATTCAGACTTCATCTAGTCCTTCTCTTGATTTTGTCCATACATCTGTTACGCTGAATTCTCTTGCCCGCTCCCTCCTCTATTGTTTCCTCCAGAACATCGTTTAACAAGGAAATGTGTCTCTTTACATGACCAGATTACCTTAATTGTCTAACCTTGACCTCATTCAGTAATATTTTCTTCAATCTCAGTTTATGTAGCATTGTTGTGCTTGTTTTTCATCTCTTGGCTTCTCGTTGTCTTTCTTCTTTATATTTCTGATCCAAAGAATAGTACTCATTTAATGTTAGAGTCGAAACATTTTAAGTTTGGTGTTAAGCCTAACCTTGATCTAATCCAGTAATATTTTCTTCAATCATAGTTTCTGTAGTATTGTTGTTTTTACTTTCTTTGTGTTCTTTTTATTTTTGTCAATATAATCACGTTCCTAAAGTTTCGATGGTCCCCTCACATTCTTTATTCCTTGTCCATGTTTCTTTAATAAACATAATCATTCGTCCCCAGACAGTTTCTTGCTATGTGTCTGTGATGTGATAGCGTCATCACAGTTTGTATAAGTAAAAGTGAGGGGGAATTGGTGGCTTAGCGTTCCCTCACTTTAGCTAGCGACGAGCCCAGTTTCTTTAGCATACAATAAGGCATAGTAAATACAATACTTGATCATTCTTAGTTGAATGTTCAACAGCTGTTTAGATGTGAGAATGTTTCATATTGCTGAACATTGCTTTTTTCCCATTTCTGTTCTCTTTCCTATTTCTACATCGCATTTGTCATATTCCATTATTAATTGCATGTGTTTGTTATTATGCTTTTGTCATTGCTGTTTAATTATTTTGTCGCGGATAATTCTATTAAATGCTTTTTTATAGTTTATGAAGCACGGGTAGGTAATATGTGCAGTGTCTATATATTTTTGAACATTAACATAATGAACGCCGGCTCCCTGGCATAGGGGTTAAGGACGCTGTTCGTAATCCCGTATACTCTCATACGAAACACAGCTGCGCGAGATTCGGCAGCGGATTGCGTAGCTTTGGTTACTTGGGTATGTGAGTCGGTCGTTCAGAAAGCAATGGTAAAGTACTGAACGTAAAATTGCCAAGATATCAACAACAGCTGAAGATTGCTGGTGTTGACAGCAATGCCATGTAAAGGATATGCAGAGGAAAAAAATATATAATGAACAAGTGAAACGAACAGAAATCTGTATTTGTGCTTTATTGACTCCCACTAAGTCATTTGATAAGAGAAACATGAAGATATAGTTATAAGATTGTAAAGTGTATACCAGTGGTTCTCAACCTTTTTTGGCCCGTGCTCCCCTTCACCATATTTTCAGAACGTCATTCCGCCCCCCCCCCCCCCTTTTCGTATTTCCTACCTAACAATTTGGCCCGTGTCCCCCTTCACCATATTTTCAGAACGTCATTCCCCCCTTTCGTAATTCCTACCTAAAAATCCCACGCCCGCCCCTACACAGTATACGTAATAATGGAAGCTAAATTTAATAGCACATACTAAAACAAGTCTAGACGTCCACATAACACATGATTTGTTGGTCTGCTTACTTTATAAATTGAATTTTAGAAGGGTGAGACGTACAGAACCGTACAGTATGAAGGGAAAACAGTATCAAGTAATCGGTTCTTGTATTAACGCGATCTTGAAATAATCTTAATTCCCCCCCCCCCCCCCCCTGGAAACCCCAAAATTCCATCTCATCTCATCATCTCATCATGTTCCTCTTGTACCTTGCGGTGTCGAGGATGAAGTATAAACAGCGGGAGAGTGCCCGCTTATGGGCTTCATGTATCGATATTCCCATGGACTCTGTTATTCCCTGCGTCCATCGTTTACGTGGTCGGCCTCTTCCTCTGTTTCCCTCTGGTCTGTACATCATTGCTTGTTGTGGTATACTGTTAGTTGGTAACCTACTTGCATGGCCAAACCATTTGACTTGCTGCCTTCTAATAAAATCTAGTGCAGCTATAACCCCCACTTTAGTCCTGATTTCTTCATTTCTGATCTTATCTCTTCTTGATACATTGAGTATTCTTCTCAGGAATCTCATTTCTGTTGTTGTGATTTTTCTTTTCTCTTTTTCTGTCATTGTCCAGGTTTGGCATTGGTAACATAGAGTTGGTAGGAAGATTGTGTTGTAAAGTGCTTTCTTAGTAGTTATTGATACATGTTTGTTCTTTAGTATTGGTGCCATTTGTCCAATGAGTTGGTTTGCCTTATTGCATCTATTTTCGATCTCGTCTTCTGATTTGCCATTTGATGATATTATACTTCCTAGGTACTTGAAACTCTTTACTTGTTTCAATGGATGTTCGTTTAGGTGAATCGTTGTTGCTTTTTCTTCTTTAGTTATAGTCTATACCTCTGTTTTACTTGTGTTAATTTTCATGTTATGTTCCCTACACATTTCGTTTAGACTATTCATGTGGTCTTGTAATTCAGCTTCTGATTTTGCTATTAGTGCTTGGTCGTCCGCAAACAGGAGTTCTCTAATGGTTAGATTTGCAGATGTTTCTTCTTCCGTGTTCTCGTCGTGCGGTATTCTTGCGGTCTCTGTTTGGCTGGTTTCTTTACATATGTTGTCTATATATGTTATAAACAAGAGAGGGGACAGGACACAACCTTGTCGTACTCCAGATCTTATGGTGAAGGGTTCTGAGTGTCCTCCAGTTGCTCTCACTATGCATTTAATGTTGTTGTATAAGCTTCTACATAGGTTCATTAGATGTGTACTCACTCCATATTGTTTAAGGATTTCCCACAGCTTGTTTCTATCTACTCTATCAAATGCCTTTTCTTGGTTGACAAAGGCTAAGTAGAGTGTTTCATTGAATTTGATTGATGATAAAGTTTGGAGAGCAATAAAATGCATGTAATAATAAATAATAATAATTTGCCTAGAAGAAATTTCCCACTATGTGTCTGCTGTGTGATAGCGCGATCAAATGTTATACACCTGAATACATGGAGGAGTAGATGGCTAATCTTTCGCACAGTTTCATAGGCGACGATTCCGGGCGATGAGCCTTCGTCCGACCGTCATGACATTATCAGCGCAGTTAAAATCAACAAAAAAGGAGCCATAAGAGTTGGCAACCTACCGCGAACTTCTTAATACAGTAATCAAGGTGTTAGACAAGATTGTGCACTATCATCCGATCTGTTCAATTTGTACAACGGAATAATAATGAGATCGATACAAGACACGTCAGGAATATTAGTTGGTGGGTGTAATGTAAATAACCTGCGTTATGACATTGATTTGTTGGCTGCGAATAAGACGCAGTTACAAGAAATGATAGGTATAATTGGAACAAACAGTCACAACAAAGGACTTAAAGGACAAAGGACATAATTAATGATAATCACAAAGAAAAAAATGTCTTCCAAAATGCAACGTCAAAGTGATTGAAACTAATCTGAAACAAGTCAATGTATTTATTTCGACCGGCCTGGCTCATGAAGACACCATTTTTAGGAGTGTCTGGTTGGTAATGCGTCTAACTACACTTGTTCGTGTGGCTGTCGTCATTTGGAAGTGACAGGTTCAAATCCCGATCGGTAACAACGGCTTTCAATGTTTATGTAGTACAGTGCGTCCTCTAATTACTACTCCCAAACAATACCTGTGTGGTGTGTTTATTTATCAATTCAATCGCGGTTTCAACATCATAGCAACGGGTCATCCCCATTATATATATATATATATATATATATATATATATATATATATATATATATATATATATATATATATATATATATATATATATATAGTAATGAAATATATGTAATAATGAAATAATTAAATATAATGTAATATAGTAATGAAAATATAGGTAATGAAAGATTATTATCACTGCGCTTGGCAACCTCTTGTGGATTTGCCACCATTCTCACTGCATATGCACGGACACTCGCTTCCTCTGATGATGTCAAGGATACGTTCTATGGGCAGCTAGACTCTGTGATCAAGGCAGTTCCAAAATCCGACTACATTTATATGCTCGGTGATTTCAATGCTCGTGTGGGCAAGGACTCGAGTTCATGGCCAGTGTGCCTTGGAAAATACAACATCGGTCGCATGAATGATAATGGGCAAAGGCTGCTGGAGCATTGCACTAGAAATGACCTATGTATTACAAACTCCTTTTTTAAAACAAAAGAGCTGCATAAGGTCACATGGAAACATCCAAGATCCGGCCATTGGCATCAGCTGGACTTCATTATCACACGGAGACAACATCTGAACCATACATCATTAACTCGAAGTTACCACAGTGCTGACTGTGATATAGATCATTCTTTGGTTGTTGCAAGGGTTAGACTGAGACCAAAGAGAATCTACACAGCTAAACACAAGTCTAGCCCCAGGATTAATATTATTAACACTCACGATCCTGGAAAGTGCTTTGAATTTCAACAGCAACTTGAAGACGCTTTCAATGATACATCAGAAAATTGTATAGTAAATGATAAATGGAGTAAACTTAAGGAAACTATTTATAAAACAGCGGTAGGGGTTTACGGCACTGTGGATCATAAGAGGCAGGACTGGTTTGCGGCAAACAGCCAGATACTGCAGCCCTTGATTGATAAAAAGAAGATAGCTCTCTTAAGAAACAAGGAAAGACCAACGCGTAACACTCTGAGTGAGCTGAAGCAAGCGAGGAAGGATGTACAAAAGGCTGCCAGGCAGTGTGCGAATGACTATTGGATCAAGTTATGTGAGTCCATTCAAATCGCAAGTGATAAGGGAAACATCAGAAACATGTATGAAGGGATAAATAAAGCCTGTGGTCCAATGATCAAAAGAAGTGCACCGCTGAAAACCTTGACTGGAGAAATCATCACTGATAAGAAACAGCAGATGGATAGATGGGTCGAGCACTATTTAGAGCTTTACTCAAGTGAGACCAAGCTAGCGGATGATGCCCTCAACGCCATAGAGGCCCTGCCAACTCTTGACCACCTGGACACACTTCCCACTATAACAGAAGTTAAGTGTGCTATAAATGAGCTTGCATCTGGCAAGGCTCCAGGTAAGGATGGGATTCCAATAGAGGTAATCAGGAGTGGGCAAGACACACTCGCTCTACAGATCCACCAGCTAATAGAGCTATGCTGGCGAGAAGGACAAGTCCCACAGGATTTCAAAGATTCAAACATCATAACGCTGTACAAGAACAAGGGCGATCGGAGCGACTGTAACAACTATAGGGGTATCTCACTTCTGTGTATTGTTGGGAAAGTATTTGCCAGAATTGTCCTGCGCAGACTTCAAGTCCTGGGAGATCAAGTCTACCCCGAATCACAGTGCGGCTTCCGTCAGAACCGGTCTACCATTGATATGATATTCTCATTGCGACAGATGCAAGAAAAATGCCGAGAACAAAATCAGCCACTGTTTATTGCCTTCATCGACCTCACAAAGGCATTCGATTTGGTCAGTCGTGAGGGTCTGTTCAAAGCACTAAAGAAGATTGGCTGCCCACCAACTCTTCTGTCCATTGTGGAATCGTTCCACACAGGCATGAAGGGTATAATCAAGTTTGATGGCTCAACTTCAGAAGAGTTTGAAATCAAGAGTGGAGTTAAGCAAGGTTGTGTACTATCCCCCACCCTCTTTGGGATATACTTTTCACTTCTACTGAAATATGCCTTTCGTGATCAGGATGACGGTATATACATTCACTCACGCTCAGATGGTGGCCTCTATAATGCTCAGAGATTGAAGGCCAAGACCAAAATTAGGAGGGTACTAATCAGAGAGTTGCTTTTTGCGGATGATGCTGCGATTACGACCCACTCTGAGGAAGAATTACAACATCTACTATCTGCATTCTCCAATGCTTGTTCTGAATTTAGTTTAACAATTAACAAAAAGAAGACACAGATTATGACACAAGGTGCACATGGTGTACCATCAATCTTTATTGACGACGCCGAACTGGAGATAGTAGACCATTTTACATATCTAGGATCAGAGGTAAATAGCAAATTATCCCTCGATCAGGAAATCAACATCAGGATTGGCAAGGCAGCAACAACAATGAACATGTTAGCAAAAAGAGTCTGGGAGAACAGGAAGCTTACTGCCAAAACAAAAGTCCTCGTCTACCAAGCCTGTGTCCTTAGTACTCTTCTTTATGGCAGTGAAACCTGGACAACTTACTCACGCCAAGAGAAACGTTTAAACAGCTTTCATATGCGGTGTCTGCGAAGAATACTTGGTATTAAGTGGCAAGACAAAATCACAAATACTGAAGTATTGGAAAGATCAGGTTGTGTGACGGTGTATTCCATGCTCAGTCTTCGTAGACTTAGATGGATAGGACATGTTAGGAGGATGGATGATGGTAGAATACCAAAGGACATCTTTTTTGGTGAATTACAGACGGGTAGGAGATCTCAGGGTCGGCCTCTACTACGATACAAAGATGTGTGTAAGCGGGACATGATTGATACAGGCATAGATAATGCACATTGGGAGCAAGTCGCCGCTGAACGTGTTGCATGGAGGGCAAACATCAGAAATGGAATAAAGACAAAAGAGAAAATGATTGCAGATAAAGCACACACAGAGCGTGAGAGACGTAAGATGGTGCACAATGGTGGAAATGACCATGTTTTCACATGCATCTACTGTGGGCAAACATTTGCAGCAAGAATTGGCCTTACCAGCCACACTCGCCACCGCCATGGGTCGTAGTTATTAAGCCTTTTTGAAGCACAATGTACCAAACTATCGTCTGTCAAGACGGAAAGGTGCCAATGTATATATATATTATATCACATAAAATGTTCCTCACTGCCCCATGTGAAAAGTGGAAAAGACAGGAGTCTCGACAAACAACAGCCCGCCCAGGCACACTGTGCATAATGCCGCCACTAAATGTCACCACACAAGTCCTGTACGAAAACTACCGTTCATCCTTGATGGAAGTGGCAGTCACTTTCCCACCCAGATGTTCACCCGCAAAGTCTCGATGTTTCTAGATGTTGGTGTTCCGTTTCTAGATCTTTTCTAGCTAGCCACGGCATTTTATCTCCGAAATGCAGTTCACACAACAAAACAACCTCGGACAGATGTAAAAACTTTCACTGTACATAATACAGTCAGCAGAATGCCAACACAAAAGTCCTCTAAGAAACATGCAGTTCATCCTTGATGGAAGCGGCAGTCACTATCCCAACCAGATGTTAGCAAAGTCTCGATATTTCTAGATGTTGTTGTTCTGTTTCTAGATGTTTTTTAGCCAGCCATGCCATTTTTTCTCCGAAATGTAGTTCACGCAGCAAAACAACCTCGAACAGATGTAAAAAAAAAAAAAAAAAAATTTCACTGTACATAATGCCATTGCCAGAATGCCAACACAAAAGTCCTCTACGAAAATTCAGTTCATCATCGGTGGAAACGGCGGTCATTAGAAAACAAGGCAAAAAAAAACGGTCACTTCTGCTACACAACCAGCCGCCATGCATACAGATATGTTTAGATGTTGTTGTTCCGTTTCTAGCCAGCTACGCCATTTTTCAAGCATCCAGTTCACGCCACAACATCTCGGACAGATGTAATAAACATTTCACTATACATAATGCCGTCTCCAGAATGCCAAAACAACAGTCCTCCACGAAACACATTTCATCGTCAAAGGAAGCGGCAGTCAGCCAGAAGATTAGCAGCCACACATTTTTGTATAAGGCACAAACACCGGTCAACTCTGGGACATAGCTAGCCACCATTGCTCTGAACATGCAGTTGACACTACACAAACTCGGGCAGTTTTAAAAGCATTTCACACAAAATTCACCACGGCACTCAACCCAGTAGCAGGGCGAAAGGAACCATAAACTACCAGTCCAACATGAGGAAAATGCGAATGCAAACGGTGGCCACGAGCATAAACACTCCAGAGGCCTTAACAGTTTCACTACCTATCCTCCATATATATATATATATATATATATATATATATATATATATATATATATATTATGTGTTTATTTATAAACTGTCTTAGTGGTTTCAAATAGTTCCCCAATTGATATTTATACAGAGACATTTGCCCAAACGATACACTAAAGGAAGAACCAGACACCCTTTACCTGACTGAAATCTAATGAATATGCAGCCGGCTTCATCAAGCCTCACTATCAGCCACCCAAACCTACCTCCACAGAATCATCGGTCCCCAAACTTCAAGTGTTTCTTCAGCTCCGTTAACCTTTCGAGGAGACGATTAAATTAAACGAATTCGCGATCGACTTAAAACAGCTGTAAACCGAACATTCATTGCTGCTGAATTAATGATCAGATATAGAACCACTTCGATATCTACTCCATCTGTAAAATAACTATCGTCTCCGTGAACGAAATCAAAGTGCATTTGTCAATTCCAGTGTGAGTGCCAAGCAACTTACATGGGTAGAACGGAGCGACAGTTAGCAACTCGAGTAACCCAACATATAGCAGAGCAGATGGAAATGAGAGTTAGCCTTGACGATTCCTTACACAGTAGACAGGTCATAAAACACCAAGGTCGGCGATTATGGAACATTTGATTATTAGCAGACATTGAGTTTATAAAGAAAAGACATTTAGTATACTGTATTCAACGAACAATAATCGGTTGCTAAAATATATCAAGGCATTATTAATTAGTCGATTCCAACAGGTTCTATGTAAACAGAAAAACTGCATTTTGAATCTGAGAATACCATGAGGATACCATATTCCAAATTTGAACAATATCAATGGCTATGTGTTTAATATTTCAGCCTAAGTATTATTCATATATTCACTTCATATTATATATACTTGCAGTGTACACCTAATGAGCCGGCTTCGTGGTAGAGGAGTTAAAAACGCGGTTTGTAAATTCCGCATACAGCGCTCGAAACGCAGCAGTGGGCGATTTGGCAGCAGACCGCCTTACGTTGGGATTTTTTTTAAAATGTTATGGGTGCCGGTCGTTAAGAAAACAATGGCAAAATACTGAACGTAAACTTGCCAAGAGATCACAAACAGCCAAAAATTGCCGAAATGCCGATGGCGATTTGAGTGCAGATCACTTTGCATGTTCTTTACAACTGGTAAACATCAGCCGTCCAGAAAGCAATGGGAGACTCATCACCATCACGTGCCATACCGATAAGCGTGGGTGGCCATGTTTAGCAAACTACTGGACGTAAGATTGTATAGAAATAATAAACAGCCGGTAAAAGTTCAGTTGATTGCGATGTCCTGTAAAGAACATTCAACTAACTTGACATATTTTTCTGCTTTGTTCTCAAACAACGTTTTGTTTCTTGTATCAATTCTTCTTACACTAAGCAAACTATTCTTTTGAAACTCCCATATATATGTGTGTGTGTGTGTGGGGGGGGGGGGGTGTTTATGTGACATTTTCGTGTTCTCTCATGTATAATCTTAAGAACGTGTCATGCTACAAATCTCTGCCATTGGTGGTTAGAAAACGAATTCTGGACAATCTATATATATAAAACAGAGTGTATGTGGCTTTGTGTGTTTGTGTGTATTGGATGCGTTCGATAACGGTACATCCGATTGAGATGAAATTTTCTACACGTCTTCCTTTCATTCCTGTGCAACCGACTATAATAGTTTCTTAGTGTAAAATCTTCTACTTATTTAATAACATTTACTTTTTCATTTTTCATTATATAATTTCTATATAGCAGGGGGACTTCACTCTAGAAAAGTTATTTCAAGGGGCATAACTTTTAATAACATTTCTATATACTTTATAGTCATATTGTTGGACTTACTTGCACTATTGTTAAACTCTTTGTCTATAGTTATTTTCAGGCATATAAGTTATAATAAATAATGATATAATCTTTAAGGCATTTTCAAAGTTTTCATAAAAATAATGCATAATGCATAACATTGTAACCCATCTTTTTCTGCTTAAAGAACTTATCAACTGTCATGTCGGTGATTAAAACAGTTTTCATTAAAAATAATGAATGGTGTGTGGAAGGACATTCTTTTAAGTTACTGTGCGCCAGGAGCTGGGCGAAACCACGCCGGGTCAGATAGATAGACAGACAGACAGATAGTCGGGAACGGAAGCTTATTTGACTACTTATATGAATTAAATGACATGCTCCCCACCAGGGACTGGGTGAAGCCGGGCCGGGTCAGACAGACAGACAGATAGACAGACAGACAGTCGGGAACGGGAGAGCTTATATGACTACGTATATGAATTAAATGAGATGCTCCCCACCAGGGACTGGGTGAAGCCGGGCCGGGACAGACAGACAGACAGATAGACAGACAAACAGATAGTCGGGAACGGGAGAGCTTATATTACTACGTATATGAATTAAATGAGATGCTCCCCACCAGGGACTGGGTGAAGCCGGGCCGGGTCAGACAGACAGACAGACAGATAGACAGACAGACAGATAGTCGGGAACGGGAGAGCTTATATGACTACGTATATGAATTAAATGAGATGCTCCCCACTAGGGACTGGGTGAAGCCGGGCCGGGTCAGCCAGACAGACAGACAGACAAACAAGCAGACAGACAGACTGATAGATAGATAGATCCACTCCAGGGCCTGGGCAAAGCCGGGCCGGGTCAGCTAGTTAGTAAATAAACAAAAACATCCCTGGAAGTTTCAAAAATGTCATCTTACCGAATAATGCTGAATATTTCTTGGACAGCCAAAATGAGTAATCAAAACTGGTTTGAAAGACGCAAAGACACAAAGACAATTTATCACAAACATGATAAAGAGACAGTCATCATTTGTGGGCCACATTATGAGAAGACAAAATCTACAACATTTTGTAAAAACTGTAAAGATTCGTGGGCAGAGAGAAAGAGGAAGACAGAAGAAAGTATCGACAGTTTTGTGTCATGGCACTAAGGCTGTCAGCTGACGAACTGATACATGCTGTCAGTGATCACAAAATGTGGAGAAGCCTAATCTGCCACGCCAGTCAGTAAGACACTTCATGATGATTATGGTCTCAGTATTATATTCAGTGTTTTGCCCATTAACCTGATTTATTTCATCATGTGAGCACTCAGTTGTTCCTGGTGTTTAGCACAACGTTATGAATTTAATGTTTTTAATGACTTGTAGTAATTAACCCAACATGT
>JACEFZ010005554.1:0-80000 GCA_014155875.1 Cepaea nemoralis | reverse complement strand
GCATTAAATCGTATTTTTACGAGTTTAGGTTACCATCTGCATTTCTCACATTGATTTCATTCAGTTATTTAATGTCAAAATAAATCTCTCGGAATAAATTGTTAAAGTAAAAGTGTTGCAGAGTGACATAAACTTAATTAAAGTTTCTATATGAATACAGCGCAGGAGAAAAGTATTGGTAAGTCAGTGCCTGGACACTATATCAATTTGGCTTTTATGTTATTTAGAAAACGCTAGAACATATGAGTCTATAAACATAAGATTGTTTCGTAATCTTGTACTTAAATTCTGTCTCAAATTTCTTCCTTTTCAATTATTTGGAATGTAAAAAGAGTTCATTTTAAAACGTGCATGTACAAACTAAAAGAAAATATGTCACAAATGAAGAAAAGATGTCAACTGTTGACTCACCAAACGCCTTGATTTGCCTGGTTTTAAACTGTCGACCTCATTTACGTGTTTAGACTGAACATCCTGAATATAATTGTCCAGCTGCTGCTAACTCCTGTTTTCTTCCATTGCGATGGGAGAATAGCCGGACGTTAAGGTAGCGGAGAAACAGTAGTCTGACAATTCTTAGCAGTTAGATTGTATACATATATGTACACCATCCTTGCGAAATCACTGGTTCTCAACTGTTTTAACCGCGGTCCTTACTGTCAACACACACGCAACACGCGCGCGCGTTTACGCACTGTATGAAAGATGGTATAGTGCGTATGTATTTTTTTTTTAAATATAAGGCGGGAATGTCAGCGAGGCATTTCTTGATAACTGTTAGAGTTGTTATCTACACTAGAAGTAGTAATGCGTGTAGTAGTGGTGGTAGTAGTAGTAGTAGTAGTAGTAGTAGTAGTAGTAGTAGTAGTAGTAGTAGTAGTAGTAGTAGTAGTAGTAGTAGTAGTAGTAGTAGTATGGTAGTGGTGGTGGTGGTGGTGGTGGTGGTGGTGGTGGTGGTGGTGGTGGTGGTGGTGGTAGTAGTAGTATTAGTATAGTAGTATAGTAGTAGTAGTTGTTGTTGTTGTTGTGTTTTTGTTGTTGTTGTTGTTTGTTTGTTTGTTTTTTTGTTTGTTTGTTTGTTTATGATTGTCGCAGTGTTTGTGATTATTGTAGTAGTTGCAGTTGTAGCAGAATAATCCTCCATCAAGTCCCTAGCTGGCAGGCAAGATCAGGCTTCTATACATCTTACAATCGCCAACAGCCTGCACCACTTCCTGTGCAGACATCTTTCCGTGCCATGACATATTGCTGTCAGAAGATTTCCATTTATGTCTTTCTCTGCTTCTCTATCTCTCCACAAATCTATCCAGTTGTCACGAAATGTTCCGGTTTTTCTCTTCGCCTGACGTGGTCAAACAACGACGACTACCTTTTTCTGATGTTTGTGATTAGATGTATTTGTTTTAACCTCTTCCAACACATATAGATTATTTATTTCGGTTGTCAAGGAATTTTCTGTATCGTTCTGTATAACCACATCCTAGAAGCTCCAATTAATAATTTCTTGTTTGGTTTGATTACTAATTATATTTGTTTAATTTTTAAAATTGTATGCTTCATCTTGACACGGCGAGGTTCGAAGGAAATAAGATTATATAACATGAAATAAGATGAGATTATTACTAATTGTCCAGATTTACAACCATATGTTAAAATTGGTTATATGTAGTATGGATGAATTATGTTTCTAACTTCCAATGACGAGGATTTATTTCATAAGATGTTCTTCATTTAATAAAATTCAGTGTTGGTTTGCCCTATTATGCTATTCATGTCTGTGATACATCTTCCATCTGTTTTGTCTATGTGTCTAACAACTTGAATTTCTGTACTTGCTACAAATTAATACCATGTACTCTAAATATACACCTAAGGCACCATCCTTCCCTTTGTAATTACTATGATTTCTGTCCTGCTATTATACAAGATGAAGCTTATTTTGTTTCACTTTCTAAAGCCACCTTATCTATAATTTTATGTACTTCCTTCTGATTTGTTGCTATCAAGACAGTGTCAATGTTCGTTGAACTAAAATTGAGACATCTTGTTCTTGACTTGGGGACATAAATTACAAGTACCTCTGACGTCGGAGTTGGTTTGCCTGATGGCGAGGGGCAATGGTAACAGGGAAAGCTAATCCACATGCACAATTCAGTCAAGTGCTACTAGAAGTAGCGTGTATGGACACGCTTGAGTTCAATGCGAGCGAGGGCAACAACAGTATATAAATTATTTATAGTATGACCATCAGCCGTGATTCGCGGCACTTGTTCGATAGATTTTATTGTATGCAAACTGTATAATTAAAACAGTTCAGGAGACAGTACACATTCTTGTCTGGCGCCCTTCTTTATGCACTGTCATGTATCTAAATAGTTGTAGCAGAAGTAGTTATATTAATAATAGCAGTAGTAGTAGTTGATGTTGTTGTATCAGCAGTAATTATAGTCTGTTTAAGTCTATTATGTGCATGCTAGTGTAGTATATTTGGTATGTGGGACTGTGTATATATTTTCCATGACAGCAGAATGCACCAAAATTGAGATTGTTAGCAACAATGGCCGGCCGCCATTATTTTCGCATACAAACTTTGGTAATTGTTTTACGATGCTGAGTCAACCACAGAGCCTTTCTTCCTAGTTTGTAAAACAGCAGCCATGTGAGATAAAACCCGGTGCAATGAAGTCAGTCATCGTGCCCTGATAAGATACTTCAACACGGTGGAGAAGTCGATAGAAGATTATGAACACGAAGAAAATGCATATTTGAATGATCGGTGTGAGATTCAGTCCAGTAAAACCATACTAGAATTGCTCCTTTGAAAACATAAAACCTTCAAATACTAGTAAATCTTAACTGATTCGGTGCCGAAGGATAATATATCGTCAAGTGTGACTTACCATTTGGAATGATGAATGTTATAGCGCCATACTAGAGTCACCGTGTTATTTGTTTCGTTTCGCAGTATCGTTTGCAATTGTAATGCCCAGTGAAAGGAAATTTATATGATAATTTTTGTTGATTTGATTGTGCACCATGTATAGTCCAAACCTACTTTTTTTTGTTTGGCACTGTGTTCGTTAAATTACAGATGGTATAAATATACCAGGTCCATGCACTGAATCCAATTGTGTTGAGCTGAACTGCACATAATATAATGAACCCTAACGGTTATTAGTCATGTTTACATAGAAAAACATGACGCCGTGCAACATAAGTTGCCCACTCCAAATAAAGAATTCAATGAGCATCAACAGTCTCAATTCTCTCCTTCTATCATGTGTCCTCTATGAAAGTCAATAAGTGCCTTTTAATTTATTTATCGTGAATAATTTGTATTTAAATTAACCTGGAGAAAGGATTTATTTATCCTGTATTCAAACAAATCACGTTACCGATCTTGTCGCATTATTGACTATGTTATTGAACGCCGAACATCAACTGTTGTGAAATCAATTACTTTTAACTTTGAATCTAACACGAATGAAGACAACGGGATAAGGATGGCGGAATAAAAATAAATGTACAATAACAATGAAAGTATTTCGCCATGATAGCAACACGCAGATTCGGAACTGCAAATATATTTGAAAATATTCACGCGGTTCTGAAGTTATACCGTCTAGAGACCGGTCAAACACACTTTGTACCAAGTCTATAAAGCAAACTGTTGCACAGACAACGAGATTATACAGGAGGCCAATATTGGATCGCTGGGCAGGAGGCGAGTAGGGGGTAATGATGAAAGAAACAGTGGTCGTCCAGGATCTCCCAGATTGTCGGCCGCTAGGTCGCCTAATTCCTGCTCAAACAGACATCGGCGGGACGATTAGCATGCAAGCGTTCTGTTGACAGGAGCCGGACTGTCAATTGGGCATATGTCGTGCACTAGTCTTTGCACTAAAAACACCGGCAGTTTCGTACAACTGGCGCGTGGCAACTCAGTGCAGTTGCTTATCACAAGGGGATTGTGAAACTTTATTACGATCCCAATGACTGTTTGTAGGGTAGGATGTTCATTTGTGCCTTGAAATGCAATTTGTCAACACTTGTGCCATCGTTCTCCACATTTTGTCAACTTCTTTGTTCCCTGAGAACTGATCTACACGGCAACTTAAAACTATTACTCCTTCTAAATACGCCCCTGTGTGGAAATGTTTCTTGACCGCGTGTTTCAATCCTGCTTCATAAAACCAGCACTAGAAAATTATCTTGAACGTATGGTACCTGTTGTGCTACAGACCACGTCACCAAAGAGTGCTGTTTGGTCAAGAAAATACACACCTAGCAGCATATTCCCCCGAGGCGCGGTAGCATACTCTCATGAGGCGCGGTAGCATATTCCCCCGAGGCACGGTAGCATACTCCCGCGAGGCGCGGTAGCCTAGTGGATAGTACTGGTGCTTACCGGCTCGGCGGTCATGTCTTCGAATTCCCATTGAGGCGGGGATTTGTTTCATTGACCATGGTTTCAAGGTTGACCCGTCAACAACAGCTATACAGGGAAACAAAGGCGGTCGGTGTGTTATTTATTGACCACATTACCAATCTAGAAAAGAGGAATTAGAAAACATCATAATTACAGGAACGATCAGTGGGAAAGAAGCAGAGACTGACCAAGAGAAATGATGCCGGATACACTGAGGCGGTGACCTGGAGGAATATCAGCAACAGTGTTAATCCAGAACACCAGGGACCGAGATCTGTGGAGAGACATGAACACCTACGCCCGTTGGCAGGTACATGATGATGATGATGGCCAATCGTGTGCTAATAGGTATAAATTATGGAGTTATCACGATTTACCTAATACGAACCATAGAGGCAAGAGGAATCCTTTACGATCCTGTATGTAACTTTCATTTCTATAACCCATGGCATGAAAGCGTGAGTCTTCAGTGCCAGTCCCCCATGAACAATGCGATGGAGTCTCTGTTGAGAATGAAATCTCTGAAACCTGTGGAGAAACATCACCAACCTGGGTCTAATTCCCGCCAGTTGTGCCTCTTGGTTTGAACCATGGCCATATGACATCCTAAGATGCCTCTCGTGGGTGTTTAGTTTTGTTTAGTCGACGGATCAACATCACGGCACACGGGTATAACCCATAAGTGCTCCGTTCTACTCCTAATTCAAGCCTGAGTACGGAGAATCTCAGCTCAGTGCACGAACTCCGTAGCAGCAGCGAGGATCCTGAAATGCTCGGTGGATGTGTTGTTCTAGAACCGCTGTGATGTTCTAGAACCGCTGTGATGTTCTAGAACCATTGTAATGGTCGTGGACCACTGTAATGTTCTAAAACCACTGTAATATTCTAGAACCACTATGATATTCTATAACCACTGTAATGTTCTAGAACCACTGTAATGTTCTAGAACCACTGTAATGTTCTAGAACCATTATGATATTCTAGACCCACTATGATATTCTAGAACCACTGTAATGTTCTGGAACCACTGCGATGTTCTAGAACCACTGTGATATTCTATAACCAATCTCGCACACTTCTCTGGTGTCTGAATTTTATCAATGAGAGCTCTTCAACACAGTCCGTGCAGAGATGGTAGTGTGAGACCGACCGTGTCGGGAGAGAAGTCTCTACACCACGCTCACACCTATAAATGTGAGCCTATGGAACCGACCGTATCGGGAGAGAAGTCTCTACACCGATAAATGTGAGCCTATGAAACCGACCGTGTCGGGGGAGAAGTCCCTACACCTATAAATGTGAGCCTATGGAACCGACCGTGTCGGGGGAGAAGTCTCTACACCTATAAATGTGAGCCTATGGAACCGACCGAGTCGGGAGAAAAGTCTCTACACCAAGCTCAACCCATTAGATGCCAGCCTATGCAAGCTCTTTCCGGGACCTATGCGACCTGAACGCCAATCCATAGGACTTAAAGAGTTAAAACTCAGTTTTCCGGAGTATTCACAGCCAGACATCATTAGAACGTGTGAAAAAAAAGAGTTAATAATAAACATTCATTGGCAAATAAACCACGGTATGATAAAATAAAGACACGCTGCTGCTTCTAAGAGCGTTAATACCATCTAACTCTTCCACGTCATCAAACGAACAATCCAAACAAGATGGTAGTTAATTAAATCTCTCCATGAGGAATTTCATTCCTTCTCAACCAAAGCACACATGGAAGCAAACTCAAACAGGATCTCTCATTCGGATTTTCGTATCTACTTTCTCCAGCAGTTAATTTAGCTTTGGGGAACCGAGTAGCAGATGACTAGAGTTTATAAGGATTCGGGTTTTGTGGAGTTAGACAGTCTCTCCATGACAAACCAAATCAAAAAGTATTAATCATTGAAAATTTAAATTTATTTATTATTCTGCTTGGTTCTTGGACAATCTGGGTCGATTAGAAATTATCCATTCTTGTTCCGATCTCCTCCGTTCTAGAGCTTACTTTGAGTTTGTGCTCTAACACTGTAGTTCTGACGAAGGTCCCAATAAGTTTCTGTTTGGTTTTCTTTTTGCTTTCGCTCGCTTTCAACTCAAGTGATGGTCCATTCACATGCTACTACTTCTGGACAACTGAAATCGTTTTTGCGAGAGGACTAACTTTCTATATTACCAGTGTCCCCTGCCATCAGGCGAACCCACTCCGACTTCTGAGGTACTTGTAATTTACGTCCCCAAATCAACGACGAGAAGTCGGCATTTTAGTCCAACTGACCGATTTGGGGGTTGAACCCGTTATCTCGGCATCAGCATACCGGAAGTTTAAGAGCGAACGGTCTTATCTATTCGACCATGTTTCTCCCGTCCCGTAGTATCTAGTGGCGTAAAACACAATTAAATTATCATTAAAAACATCTAGATTAATAATATCACGTGGCTGGCCGATAAAACTTTGTTACAACGAGTGTTTACTATCATCATCATCATCATCATCATCATCATCATCATCATCATCATCATCATCATCATCATCATGTGCCATGCCGGTAAGCGTTGGCAGTCATGTTTTGCTATCTCACTCGATTTCGACCATTCAACGTGGCCACGCCATCCAAGTATTTACTTCTTCTTCTGCGTTCATCCGGATTTTTTTTTCCGGATGTGACTGCGTTGTGCCTGTTTACAGCAGAGCTGCGTTCTTGCGCCGTTAGGCCGACACATCCGACTTCTGCGGGCATTTGTTGATCGGGTTAACCTTCCCGGGGTATTTACATCTCTTCCCTCTCCTTGTTCTCTTCCCCTCGATCTTGCCACCAAGTTCTCCAGTTTATTTTTACTCACAACGTGACCAAAAATTGTGACTGTCTACGTGTAATTTCTCTAATCAGTTTACGATTTTCATTTGTTTCTTGTAGGACTTGGTCATTGGTTTTTCTGTCTGTCCATGGTATTCTTTGTATTTTCCTCAGAAACCACATTTCCACAGCCATCAGATGTTTCTCAGCTTGTCTGCTTATTGCCCACGCTTCACATCCATACAAATGCACAGGTTCTATGTAGCACCTCAACACTCATTTTCTTGTTGCAAATGATATCTTTTTATTGGTCAGTATGTTTTTCATCTTGCATTGATTGATTGATCTAGGAAACGACATCACAACATTCGGGGCATTCCCGTAGGCGCTCCGTCCACATCCTCAGCAGCCAGCGAAGAGTTCCAACACTAATAGTACCAGTAGCAATCTGATGATATATCCGTCTCACCTTTCCTCTGAACGTCGTCACACCTCGCTGCCTCATTCTTGCCAGACCATGGTGATCCATTTGCTCCTCCGAGGTGTAACGTGCTCCCACAAGGCCGCAATCACGTCTGCCTTGTCATGCATCAATACTCCACCAAGTTTTGCAGAGCCAGCCAATCTGTCCGCCTGTTCATTCCCCAGCACACCAGCATGCCCCGGAGAAAAGATCCAGATGATGCTTGCCACCCGTGACCTCCGAAGCGATGCAAGCCACTCTACACGAAGCATGCCTGTCCCCACCTTCCTCAGTATGCTTTCTGAGTCAGCTACAACCACGATGTGTGTGTGTATCGTATTCTCGATCCAGCGAAAAGCTGCAGTGGCCGCCTCCACCTCCATTCTTAAGCTAGATGGTGTGTTTTTCATCTTGCAAAAGGCTACCTTTGCGATGGTGATTCTTGTTGTAATCTCTTCAAGGCATCTCCCATCAGATGTTATTACTGTTCCGAGATAAGTGTACCGATACACTTGTTTGGGAGTATTCCCACTTATTTGTATATTACATTGTGGTATTTTCTTCTTCGTAGTGAAGTTTTAGTTTACCACACATAAGCTGTCGTCCGGACAAAACCACGTCATCCATACAACTCATAATAAGCTGTCCTATATCAGGAATGTGCAGTGGGTATGCGAAGTGTTCGGACCATCACATTTTGTAGGCCGGAGTGCTCGGAGGAATTAGTGACCAGTCTTTTCCTCCCGTAGCGAGCGTCGAGAGCTGGCATCGAACTCTCGTCCGACCGTGCTCATGCCATTGTCATCGTAACGTCCTAACCACAACACCAACGCCTGTGCTACCTCACTTATAGAGAGAGAAAAAGTCCCGATCGCACGATCTTGCTATGGGTATGTGATGTGTCAGGGTCACCAATTTCGCAGGCCTCAATGCACGGCTGAATAGGTAGCCATTCTTTACCTCTCATTAGCGGAAGAGGAACGCAGACATCGAGCTCTTTTCCGACCGGGTATTTCCCCTTAATTGCGATCACGTCCAATTTTTGATTGCAGGTTTTTACTGCCTGATGGCGGGGGGCACTGGTAATAGGAAAAATGTGAGCAGGCGACTATGCCTGGAATGTCTTAACACCGTATTTGGCCCTCGGTGTAAAATGAATTTTATCACGACAAATGATTGGTTTTAGATAGTTGGTAATAACGCATCCTTGGGAGTGTTTGTTTTGTTAAATCAAAATATGCTAATGCTTGGTTGTTGCTCTATAATGCTATTTCCACTCTTTAGTCGTTAATCGTTAGTAGCGGTTCTAACTTTGCGGCAAAGGGTCACCCGATAATGACCTGTTCCTGTGACAGTTAACATAACACACAATGCTCCTCAGAGTCCCATGTGAAAAGTAGAAAAGACAGCAGTCTCGACAAACCAACAGCACGCACAGGCATACATGCATAAGGCTGCTGCCAGAATGCCAACACAATATTCGGGCACTAAAATTACAGTTCATCGTCGATGGAAGCGGCAGTCCTATAAAACCAGCAGTTGCACACACATTGCTGCATAAGGCAAATACCAGTTACTTCAGCAACCGGCCGTCCGCCATTTTTCTGAGCATGCAGTTCACAATAAAAACAACCGCGGGCAGATGTTAACGCATTCCACGTAACATCCACAGCTCACAGTGTCGCTCCACGAATTTAACTCAGCTGGGGGGACGGAACCATATACTACCAGTCCAATAGGAGAAGAATGCGTTAGCAAACCGTAGCCAGAAGCAAAAGCAATCCAGAGGTCTTAACAGCTCAACATCCTATCCACTCTCCTGTTCTTATGTAATAAAAGTATCGATGTATTATGCAAAGCTTTGGAACTCATTGATTACCATATACGTTTGTGCTGAGTCTTCATGTGCTGATAGTAAGATAATCATCCTTGAACATCTGGCCTCTGCGGATGTGCCCCACAACATATACTAGAAAAAGTCATCGCTCTCGTGGAAATAATGTCTCGAACCTTTGCTTGTTTCCGTTTCTCGTGCACTTTCATGCCTAAGGTGTTTTCAGTGTTCTACGTGCCTTTCCGTGCTCATTACGTTCCACAACGCTTTGCAGGTAAACGCCGTCTTGCCCGTTGAATCATCAATGAATTCATCCGCGCAGTCTGCCGAATCCTGTCTTCGCATGCTGGGTAGGCATACCCTAGTCCACCGCTTGGTTTGACACCAAATCGGCTACCCACGCCTGGTTTAGCCAGCCTCTCACAGCTATTGACAGGGGGGCGGCCGCTGTAGTCCATTACCCAGTGAACAAGGGAACAACAACATAAGGATTTCATACCTTGATTCCGATCTAGTACTTTTTACGACAGTTTGAAACCGAAACCATACGTGTCAGATATCACGACCTCCAACTCTAATTACGTTTGGGTGTCAAGCATTCAAAACAAAACAAAAAGTCCCGGAGCGCGAGCCTGCTATGGGCTTATGGTGTGCTAGAATCATAACATATTTATGCCTGAGTGCCTGACGGAATAGGTGGCCAGTCTTTCACTATTGTATTGAACAGCGAGCCCAATCATAGAGCCCTCGTCCTCGCTCATCGAATGTTGATTAAATAAAGAAGATATGAGGGAGCATCATATACCCAAAGAGTCCCACGGTGTGTTAAAGAGTCATGTACTATACAGTTTCTTGTGTTATTTTAAACAATATCAGGGTTTGAATTATGTCCATATTTCATACATTATGTGCACCGGCTGATGTTTGACACGGTTAATGGTAACACCTTTCTAAGTGTGTATAGTTTGTTACACTTGACGGCAAAAGTGCAAGATGATGATGATGATGATGATAGTTTGGTACACGTCATAAGTACAACTGTTCCTTTAGTCAACGTCTACGCCCTCTGGCGGGCAAATAATGATGCGGATGTTGAAAAGGTACACGAAATATGGTCAAAGAATTTGATGTGTCAATTGGGACAATTCAAAAGGTCATTCGTAAGAAATTGCAATATCGGAAGGTGTATCCACAGTGGGTACCACGGATGTTGACCGACCACCAAAAAGAGGAACGCATGGGATGGTGTTTGAACCATTTTCTGCGTTACAGAGTGGAGGGTGATGCATTTCTCTTCCGCATAGTGGCAGGCGAGGGAATCATAGTGTCACCACTTTGAGCCGAGCACCAAAAGAGAGAGCATGCAATGGAAGCATGCTGGATCACCAAAAGCCAAAAAATTCAAGTTACAGGTTTCCGCTGGTAAGGTTATGAAATGTGAACAAATAGGTAGGTTTCGCTCCTGCGAGAAGAAACGTACTAAACACAAACACGTTGCACATACCTTATTACAAGGAGATCCATCGTATCCCAAAATACAGGTGAATATCCAAAAATCCAAAATCAGAAACAATAAATATATAAAATGAATAATAAACTAAAATAAAATACACACAAATGAGTACAAAACGACACAGAATGGCCGACGTTTCGATTCTCAGAATCTTTGTCAAGGACAGGACACCACAGATAGCTAACACAACGAAATACAGAAAACAAAGAAAAAAACACAACTACTCCGTTGCCATGTGGGGCAGAAAAGGCGGCTTTGCCAGCTGCGAAGGCGCTCGTTGGCTGCAGAGTTTAAGTATAGTGGGTTGCCAGATAGGATTTAAGTAGCCAAAAATATGCGAACAGTCTGCTATGAAAATATAGGGGTGTGGGGACAGTTAGGTATAAATATAGGGGGTGGGGGGAGGACAGCATAGTAATATGTCGTGTAAACAGTTGGGGATGATGGCACTGTTATTCCGTAGCGTCCACAACAGTATTGATACCTTATGGTTGGAGGAATTAAAATGGTAGGGGACAGGTTTGTCAGCGCCCTGATTAATGTCTCTGAGGTGTTCTCTAAAACGGTCAGCAAGGCATCTGCCTGTTTGTGACATAATCACCAACCATCATTATACAGCGCGTCAACATTTACACACCAAACCAGAGAAAGTCATGCAATTGACCGCACTAATGAGGACGAACACAACTTGACACCGGAGATAGACATATGTCGTCTAAATATAGGAATTACAGCGTCTGCAACTAGAAGGATCATTGGAGGGAGTGGGTCACATGACGTTAACTTTGACCTGCGGTACGCGTTGAATATTGAAAATCGCGCACTTCTCCTACAGCAGCCTGACGACCGGTCAGATAAATTGTGTGACCTGTCTTTCAAATGAACC
Source organism: Cepaea nemoralis (assembly GCA_014155875.1). Classification (NCBI taxonomy): domain Eukaryota; kingdom Metazoa; phylum Mollusca; class Gastropoda; order Stylommatophora; family Helicidae; genus Cepaea; species Cepaea nemoralis. The sequence goes on along the minus strand of JACEFZ010005554.1, from coordinate 68,089 downwards.
AAACGGCAGTTTGATCAGAAATCCGAGGTAAGCTTGTGAATCCTCAGATCAATGTGATACCCAGATGTATGCAGCGGAGGTATCCAGTGTTTGTGCGTCAAATTAATTGTATTATCGATAAAATAAAACCTCTGAAGTGTAAAATTGTCGACTGCAAACTTCTAGCTACACCGAGCCGTTCACCGGCAAAACTTACAACCTCATACTTTCTCAAAACTGCAAACTCTGAAGTTCTTCACTACATCTGTTAGCTTTACTATGTGCATACTACAACAATCTATCACAGAAAACTGAACGAGGTGAGAATTCAAACGCACTTTGATGTATTTCATCAAAACTGCTTTAAAACGCTTTCTACAAACACAAGACAGTTGTGCACGGGAACCACTGCCTCGCTTGGAAACGTACTTATTTCTGCCTATTCGCAATCTAAGGAGCTGAGAGAGGGATTATATCTTTCCTTTCCTCTTTATGAATTGAAATAATAGGGTTTGATAGAAAATGATTGTATTTATGTGTCAGATTTTCACTCAGACAAAGCACTTATTAAATGCATTGCCTAGAACAGGATTACGCTTCACAGACGCCATTTGTGACAGACGGCCTAGTTAATCTGTCCAGACCAACAGGTAAACAAAACCTCGGTCTATAGCCAACTGTTGATCGCCAACAGAGTGGACATGATGTGCACTGTTAACAGAAGAAGAAGAATAAATTAATATGTAGAGTAAGAGAGGAGGATTAGGAGAGGTACATTTGTAGCAACCTCTTACTAATGTATTGTTGTCATGTTTTGTATGAATTACATTTTGTAACAATTACACATCAGAAATTCTGTATGATGGCCATGAATAACAATAAAAGACTAGCTGAGTTATACTCATATTAACTACTGAAGATGGGGGAAAATAGTGCAAGCTATGAGAACCGAATCAACAGAAGTTAACTCTATACACTACACAACACAGCACTCCACTCCACACCACAACAACAACAGGTAAAAAGGAAATGATTTATAAGAAGAAGAAGACAAATAGTTAATTCGGTAGGTACAGATAAACATTTATATACACAATGCATAACCAAATGTGTTGATGAAGATGTTAAATTGTATGTCATTTATAAAAATGCATCTTATCCTTGTCTTGGTCCTGCACTATCAGCTTGACTTGAATGCTCCAAGGAACAACACATCATCACTCCTATCTATGTCTGATTGTACACTTCTCAATGAACCACAGGTACACTGAGAACATGCATACAGCAGGTACCAGATGATAGCAGGTGCATCCAGTGTAATAATCTCTGACCCCACACAAATTAACACAACACCACTTCTTCTGATCTTATCCTTCCTGTTATGTTGTGTTCACACTTAATAACATGCTGTAAAATTACATTGGTAGGAGTATACATGCCTCTGTAAATTTTACACAGTGATGTTCTTGGTGGTAACCTGACCAGAAGAGGGAGGCAGAGAGAAAAGATGACCCACACACATGAGATGGAAGATACCTCAGGCCTTGAGCAGAGCAAGGGCAGCCTTCAGGGTAGCTTCACTGGCAAGTACTGAAACGGATCCATCAGTCAATGGACCCAGGCTTAACCCAAATCTACCACTCAGAGGTGACCTTTCTCAATGCCAACAAACACAATCCCTCACAGGAAAAATGATTTATAAAAAACATTTTAAATAACTCAGGCCACACTATGAATGTAGAACATTTCTTTATTTAGAAGAAGATTTACAATACTTATGATCATCATATTGATTATTATTTATTTATTGATTGTCTGTAATTGGTACTGATATGCATTTTCCCATTCAATCATATGTTATGTTGAACAGATGCCAAAAATGAGAAATGTATTCAAAGGCCAAAAGAAACAGGCCCAATCAATAAATGACATCAACAGTAACTGAATCTTATATTAATGTGTCAGTTCAACATGTCTGTTAATTACCTGTTTATTTGTGTAAACAAGATGTCAATGTCTACCAGTATTTGTTGAAATATTTATTTGGCAAACTAAATAACTCAAATGAATTAACAAAGGGAAAAGAGGAGACTCTATATCTCTTGACTGTTCCAGACCCATGCTACATTTCACCTGATTCATACTGAGGAAGTCTTTCAGACATTTCACAGAATATCAATGGGGGTTCGAGAGCTATTGGATTCCTGGTGAAGGGGCAGAGTCAAATCTAGTGTTCACTATTCCCCAAAAGAGGACCACTAACTCCTAGACAAACAATGAAACCGAGTCTGTAATACATCAAGGGTCGTATTCTTGATTTATTTACATATTGGAAGTGGATGGGGCCCAGCTTCTTAAACCAGAATATGGGTAATGCACAACAGTGATCCCCAGTCCCTTCAGAATATACGACACTGTTTGTCCAATGTACTTCATGTCACATCGTTTGCAGATGATAACACATATCAGGTTGCGGGATGTGCAAGTAAAAGAGTCTCTCAAGGAGAAGGTACCTAGGGGGAACGCAATCGCCGTGTCTGAACAACGTATAGGCATGTCAGACAGTTCTTACGTTGGCATTTGAATGTTCCCGCAGATGAAGTAACCGTGGGGACGCAACTATGCACAAGGTTGTCTCTGAGGCTTTGGTTACGGCGGAAAATTACCCTAGGGCTATTGGGGAATACCTCACGAGTGGTTGGATCGGATTCCAGGATAGATGGTAAGGTTATGCTGAGCGCATTTTTTGACCATGAAGGGCTATTGTTGGCCGACTTTAAAGAACCTGGTGTCAACATCAACTCTACCCACTATTTGCAAACACTAGACAAGCTGCAAAAAGCCATTAAGAATAAACGACCAGGCATGCTTTCTCGCGGTGTGATTTTGTTGCACGATAATGCTCGTCCACATGTCGCAAAGATTGTGCAGGAAGCATTAGCAAGGAAGAAGTGGGAAATTCTGCAACATCCACCCTGTAGTCCTGATTTGTCACCATGCGATTTTCATTTGTTCGGACCTCTAAAAAAAAAGCTCTCAATGGGCAACGATTTCACACAGATGCAGACGTAATGAACGCGGTAAACACTTGGTTCAGTGAGCAACCCCAATCCTTTTTTGCGGACGGCATTCGCCGCCTACCTAAGCAATTTGATGTTTGCCTAAATGCCTACGGCTACTTCTTCTGACCAACCCATGGTGCATAATTCATTCAAAATGAATGCTTTGTTTAATTCATGCTTTTGTAATATAGCCATTGGAACGGGTTTCAAATGAACGTCCCTAATATAAATGACAAGACCATGGAGTCGTGGTAGTTGTGAAAACAAATCACTATTATATAAATGACGAGTCACGGTAGTGCTGAAAACACATCACTAATATATGACTGACGAATCGCGATAGCTGTGAATACACATCACTATTTTATGAATGACGAGTCGCGGTAGTTTTGACAACAAATCGCTATTAATATAAATGACGAGTCGTGGTAGTTGTGAAAACAAATCACTATAATATGAATGACGAGACCATGGATTCGCGATAGTTGTGAAACCAAATCACTATTACATTAATGACGAGTCGCGGTAGTTGTGAAAACAAATCACTTTTATATGAATGATGAGTCCCGGTAGTTGTGAAAACATATCAGTGTTATACCCTAAAATGGTTAAATGCAAGCGGATCGACTCCAATGCACCAGGTTCTATCTCATATGGCACGGACTTTCCGCACAGCGGCGTGCCCAATGCGTGGCACCGAACACACAAACTCCTGTGCTCCTGCGACGATGCCCACTACACTCAAGTGTCTTTGAAAGAATTCACTCGTCAATCATATAAAAGTCCGAAAACAGACTTATGACCTGCCTAGCGAGAGACAGACTTGACCATTTGGCCACGGAGACCCCGATAACTATATGTATTATCACATCATATGAATGGCGAAACCCTGAGACAGGGTAGTTGTAAAACAAAATATATGAATGAAGAGATACCTGTAGACAAGCAGGCAGTGAATTAATCACCCAAAAATTAGAAGTAGACAGTGAGCTTTACTAGAACACGATTACAAGCAACAAAATAAACGTTACGGCTAAAGCCTTCGTCAGCAAAAAATAAAGAAACACAAACCGACACAACTTCATGAAAAATACTTCATGAAAATATAAATATAAAAGTTGCTTATCTGTATCCTTGTTTTTGGCTGGACACGTCTTTCAAAAGATTAGCGTGTATGATTACAATGAAGTGAAGGAACCGGATGTGTGGTTAAGGGGGTCAATGGGCTTAAGGCCAAAAACGTTACAAGCCCAGGGATTGGCCTAGCCACTGTGGACAAGGAGCAATTAGTAATGAATACATGTAATAGAACAGAGCATCTCCGGTTGCAAAAAAAAAAAAAGATATGGCGACATGTTCAAGGAAATCAGAACATTAACAGGTTAATTCCGACCATCATAACATGCAATAGGAATGGTAACATTTTAACAAAAAGATATACTAGGCATAGGGGAGAACTGTGGAGAAATGTGTGAAGACAACACAAAGAGAACAGATAATGTAAATGAAAGTAAAAACAAAGAACCAGAGCCCGTAAAAAACCTGAAAACCCAGTCCACTTTTTTTATTTTATTCGCCTCCATGAGGATTCGAACACACGACTACTGAGCCGAAAGGTAAGCCTCCTGGACAATGCGCCACCTTGGCTCCCTAGATATTTATAGGAATTGAAATCTGTTTAGTGCTTAGGGCCTTACAAACGTCTTCATCCGATCTTGGACAGAAGTAAGCCTTCAGCGTGGGAACTGTACGTTAGCTACTGAAGAAGGGGATAGAATGTATTGGAATGTTCCGAGTGCAGAGGCTGATGTTAGTTCTTGATTTCATATATGTCAGTTCATTGTTGTAATTTGTACAGAACTGTATAAAGTGATTGGCTGGCTGGGGCTGTTTCTTCAAAGACCTAAGGGCGAATTTTTCAAGATGAAACCATGCTAACCAATAACAAGATGTCAATTGCAACGAGAAAAAGAATGTTGAAGTGCTACATAGAACCTGTACTTGTGTATGGGTGTGAAACGTGAGCAATGAGCAGTCAAGCTGAAAAACAGCTGATGGCTGTGTAAATGTGGTTTCTGAGGAAAATGCAAAGAATACCATGGACAGACAGAAAAACCAATGACCAAGTCCTACAAGAAACAAATGATAACCGCAAACTGATTAGAGAAATTAGATGCAGACAGTCAAGAATATTTTGGGCACCTTATGAGAAGAAATAAACTAAAGAACTTGGTGAGAGCTGGCAAGATCGAGGTGAAGAGAACTGAGGGGGGATGTGGTTGAGACAAGAACACTGGGCTGATCCACGACTCCGGTGATTGTGTCAGATGGCGAAATGTAATCACTTACGCTTACCGATATGGCACATGATAATAGATGACATTTCAATCTGACATAGTCCTGTTTGCAATCTGTAACTTATGAGCTAATAGTAAACTGAGCACATAAGTAATATGTGAAGGGATTGTGTGCGATTCAGCCGTGATCACCAATGATTACCAGCGGCACATAATGATGATAATGTGGAGGAGGGGTAATTTAATGAAGTTGTTGGAATTATGTGTAATATTAATGCAAATTACAATATAAGTGACCATATGTGCGTGTAAATTAACATGACAATTTAGCAATTGTTGGCTGAATGGAAAATGTTTTAGACCCATCTCGTGACTTAGACGCCAGATTAAGGAGTGTTCAGCGTTTAAATTGGCTTTCAGGTCTCGTTGCCAGGTTGGCAAACATTTGTTCGTCGCGGTCGAGGTATAAGGTATGTCCAATGTAAAAAAGTAAAAGTGGAACATTTCGTGAGCTCAATTACACTACAGGAAAGAATGTTACTTTCTATCACATTGTCGGGTTTTGTACTTTCAATTTAGCTTTTGTTTCTAGGGTTAGAGACGTCAGCTTGTTCTGTCAGGGGGCGCTGTCGTCATACGGAGGGGGCGCTGTCGTCATACGGAGGCGGCAAGTCGTAATCCCAACGTGCCTTTAGCTTTCAATTGCCCTGTTGAAAATCATTCTGGTGTTATATCCACTCACATGACTTCGCATTGTTTCATTTGCGTCCATGAATATCGAGAAATAAGCATGAATGTATTTCTCGCGTCTGTTGAGTTGAGTTGAGTTGAGTTGAGCTAAGAACCGACATCACTGCATTTATGACATTCCCATACGAGCTCCGTCCCCTCGTTCAATAGCCAGCGAAGAATCACACTACTTATCGTTCCCACCGCTATCTGATTGGAAGTTCTCCTTGTCTTCCTTCTCAGTTTTGAGATTCTATCAGAACCCCTGCTAATCCCCGCAATCTCATCCTTTCCACATACGAGTTCTCAATATGTTCCTTCACCTTCTCCACCTGGTCCTACAGGCGCATGACCACCTCTCCCTTGTCCATAGGTAATCTACCACCAAGAGGTGCATTCCCTGAATTCCCTGCCAGCCTATCAGCCTGTTCATTCCCCAGCCCTCCCTCATGGCCAGGACAAAAATTCCATATAATTCTCACAATCTGTCACCTCTGAAGCGAGGTGAGCCATTCCACGCGAAATATTCCTTTCTCCTCGAATCCGTGATGAAGACAATGTGTGTTGCAGTGGTCTCCTCTAACCATGGCAAAACCGCTGTGACTGCTCATGCTGGAGGTCGTAGCCTCATATGCCATACTCACCTTTTTCACGTCTATTTCAGCGCAGTAGAACAATGTGTGTCCCTTATGTGGGTGAGTGTGTCCGTATCCTTTTGCGTGTGTGCGATGTATGTGTGATTGTTTATACCAAATAAACTTAACCAAATATATTAGTTTCATCCACGCCATAGGATAGAAAAGAAAGACAGAAAGAAGGAAATAAACAGTGAAATAAATTCTACTGGTCGTTGAAATGCGTCTATAGACAGCCAACAGGTTGAGAGTCTTCGGTGTCAGACTTGCCCTGGAGTTAACTAATCCTGATAAGCACGGTCACACAATGCGTTCAGTTTGCAAGAGAACCTGCTTTTCTGGACATACCCAGAGACAGTGTGCCCCCCCCCCCCCCATGTTGCATAACGTACTTATCTATCTATCTATCTATCTATCTATCTATCTATCCATCCATCCATCCATCCATCCATCCATCCATCTATCTATCTATCTATCTATCCATCCATCCATCCATCCATCCATATATCTATCTATCTATCTATCCATCCATCCATCCATCCATCCATCCATCCATCCATCCATCCATCTATCTATCTATCTATCTAACTATCTATCCATCCATCCATCCATCCATCCACCCACCCACTCACCCGCCCGCCCGACCGCCAACTGGCTTTCTGTCTGTCTGTCAATCTATCTATCTATCTATCTATCTATCTATCTATCTATCTATCTGTCGGTCGGTCGGTCGGTCGGTCAGTCTGTCTGTCTATCGGTCGGTCGCTCGGTGGGTGGGTGGGTCTGTCTGTCTGTCTGTCTGTCTGGCTGTCTGTCTGTCAGACTGTCCATCGATCAATCCATCCATACATCCATCCATCCATCAATTCATCCATCCACCTATCTATCCATCCATCCACATATCTGTCTGTCTGTCTGTCTGTCTGTCTGTCTGTCTGTCTGTATCTATATTGTTTCTGTCTATATATGTCTGCATATCTATGTATCTTTCTCTCAGTCTGATTATCTGTTTGTCTGTCTTTTCATGTTTTGCCCTCTCCCTCCTGGGGGTATAGCAATGAATGGGTGCCTAGAACAGGGACGGAACAAAGTGGCACAATCGGAGGCAGTAAGACCTAAACCACTATGCAATGTTTATGTACTGGTCTCGGTATATAACACGGTATATGGTAAGTAGAAATAAATAATGTACTAGGTGTATGGTAAATAGTTATAAGTAATGTACTGGGTATATGGTAAGTAGAAATAAGTAATGTAAGTAGTATGGGATGTTGTAACTACTTAGGATTTGTGGTTTCAAACCACCGATAAATCCTTCTATACGGGGTTATCCCGCCATCTTGCTTCGACACAAAACCGGCCCACCATTGACCCAGATATTTTGAACTTGGCGGGTGTTTTTCTTGGTTCTGGGTGACCACTTCCGGTTGTCACTTCCGGTGACTACTTCCGGTTGTCGTGATGACTACTTCCGACTGACTTCCGGTTACGGGGCACACGGGCGGCGGCGGTGCGGCGGTGGTGGGGCGGGCGGGGCGGACAACGAGACAAGCCCCGGTCATGTGGAATACTTATATAAGTAGACCAAATAGTTGTTGGTTCGAATACCAGTGTTTGTATGCGTGGGTGGTGCGGTATGCGCGACCTCCAGTCATATCGATCCCCGTCGATGAGGGAGATCGAAGTCAAATATGACAGAAATTGATTTATTTCATCTCTCGAGCGAACCCGAGTAGGTCAAGTAATGACCGTCTTAATAAACTTTTGCACGCTTCAGCAGAAGTCCCGACCCCATGTATAACCTTTACGCGCATGGTGAAAATCTGCTTTATGAATATACCAGACAAAGAAAATGTATTAAAAATTAACCCTTACACATGTAATAACGCCAAAATTTCTTGTATGTATACTAGAGAATAGGTACGTCAATATATAACTTTGACTCTCATTTAAAATAAGCCATAATATTCCTAGATATACATTAAAATATGTAATATTATTAAACATCAAAGTTATACCCCTTAATTATAAAAATACTCCAATGGAAATAAATCGGAGCCCTTGGCTCAAACCAGAATTGTTTCCCATTTTAAGTGCTGAGGGGTGTGCTCGGTGAAGCGATATGCTTGACCGGTATCGGAAAATCGCGTGGTCGCTGTCTATTGTGTGTGCTCTTTACCTGGTGGCGCAGGTTTCTTTACCTGGTCGCGTAGGTATACAGACATTCAAGGGAGGTCAGCACTTAAAATGGGAAACAATTCTGGTTTGAGCCAAGGGCTCCGATTTATTTCCCTTGGAATATTTTTATAATTAAGGGGTATAACTTTGATGTTTAATAATATTACATATTTTAATGTATATCTAGGAATATTATGGCTTATTTTAAATGAGAGTCAAAGTTATATATTGACGTACCTATTCTCTAGTATACATACAAGAAATTTTGGCGTTATTACATGTGTAAGGGTTAATTTTTAATACATTTTCTTTGTCTGGTATATTCATAAAGCAGATTTTCACCATGCGCGTAAAGGTTATACATGGGGTCGGGACTTCTGCTGAAGCATGCAAAAGTTTATTAAGACGGTCATTACTTGACCTACTCGGGTTCGCTCGAGAGATGAAATAAATCAATTTCTGTCATATTTGACTTCGATCTCCCTCATCGACGGGGATCGATATGACTGGAGGTCGCGCACACCGCACCACCCACGCATACAAACACTGGGACTCGAACCGACAACTATTTGGTCTACTTATATAAGTATTCCACATGACCGGGGCTTGTCTCGTTGTCCGCCCCGCCCGCCCCACCACCGCCGCACCGCTTCCACCCGTGTGCCCCAGAACCGGAAGTCAGTCGGAAGTAGTCATTACGACAACCGGATGTAGTCACCGGAAGTGGTCACCCAGAACCAAGAAAAACACCCTCCAAGTTCAAAATATCTGGGTCAATGGTGGGCCGGTTTTGTGACGAAACAAGATGGCGGGATAACCCCGTATAGAAGGATTTATCGGTGGTTTGAAACCACAAATCCTAAGTAGTTACAACATCCCATACTACTAATGTACTGGTTATATAGTAAGTAGAAATAAGTAATGTATTGGGTGTACACACATTGGCACCTTGCCATCCTGACAGACGACAGTTTGTGCTTCAAAAAGGCATAATAACTACTACCCATGGCGGTAGCGAATGTGGCCGATAAGGCCAATTCGGGCTGTAAATGTTCGTCCACAGTGGTTGCATGTGAAAACATGGTCATTTCCACCATCATGCACCATCTTACGTCTCACACGCTCGGTGTGTGACTTATCTGCAATAATTTTCTCCTTTGTCTTTATTCCATTTCTGATATCTGCCCTCCATGCAACACGTTCAGCGGCGACTTGCTCCCAGTGTGCATTATCAATGCCTGTATCAATCATGTCCTGCTTACACACATCTTTGTATCGTAGTAGAGGCCGACCCTGAGATCTCTTACCCGTCTGTAATTCACCAAAAAAGATGTCCTTTGGTATTCTACCATCATCCATCCTCCTAAGATGTCCTATCCATCTAAGTCTACGAAGACTGAGCATGGAATAAACCGTCTTACATACTGATCTTTCCAAAACTTCAGTATTTGTGATTTTGACTTGCCACTTAATACCAAGTATTCTTCGCAGACACCGCATATGAAAGCTGTTTAAACGTTTCTCTTGGTATGAGTAAGTTGTCCAGGCTTCACTGCCATAAAGAAGAGTACTAAGGACACAGGCTTGATAGACGAGGACTTTTCTTTTGGCAGTAACCTTCCTATTCTCCCAGACTCTTTTTCTTAACCTGTTCATTGTTGTTGCCTTACCAATCGGGAGGTTGATTTCCTGATCTAGGGATAATTTGCTATTTACCACTGATCCTAGATATGTAAAATGGTCTACCATCCGTAGTTCGGCGTCGTCAATAAAGATTGATGGTACCCCATGTGCACCTTGTGATATAATCTGTGTCTTCTTTTTGCTAATTGTTAAACCACATTCAGAAAAAGCATTGGAGAATGCAGATAGTAGACATTGTAATTCTTCCTCAGAGTGGGTCGTAACTGCAGCATCATCTGCAAACAGCAACTCTCTGATCAGTTTTTTTTTATTGTTTGACGTATCCTTTACAGGACATTGCTGTCAACATCAGCATCTTTCAGCTGATTGTTGATTTCTTGGCAAGATTACGTCAGTAGTTTGCCATTGCTTTCTGAGCGGCCGGCTCACATACCCCGTAAGTTACCGACGCGATTCGAACCACTGCTGATTCTTACCCTCGTCACGTTACCTACGAGAGTATACGAGATTACGGAGAAAAGTCGCTACCTTCTAGGCCAAGAAGCCGGCCTCTGATCAGTACCCTCCTAATTTTGGTCTTGGCCTTCAATCTCTGAGCGTTGTAGAGGCCGCCATCTGAGCGTGAGTGAATGTATATACCACCATCCTGATCACGAAAGGCATATTTCAGTAGAAGTGAAAAGTAAATTCCAAAGAGGGTGGGAGCTAGTACACAACCGTCCTTAACTCCACTCTTGATTTCAAACTCTTCAGAAGTTGCACCATCAAACTTCATTATACCCTTCATGCCTGTGTGGAACGATTCCACAATGGACAGAAGAGATGGTGGGCAGCCAATCTTCTTTAGTGCCTTGAACAGACCCTCACGACTGACCAAATCAAATACCTTTGTGAGGTCGATGAAGGCAATAAACAGTGGTTGATTCTGTTCACGGCATTTTTCTTGCATTTGTCGCAATGAGAATATTATATCAGTGGTAGACCGGTTCTGTCGAAAGCCACACTGTGATTCGGGATAGACTTGATCACCAAGGACTTGAAGTCTGCGCAGAACAATTCTGGCAAATACTTTTCCAACTATACGCAGAAGTGAAATACCCATATAGTTGTTGCAGTCGCTCCGATCGCCCTTGTACAAGAACAAAGAGCGATCGTATTGGGTGTATGGTAAGTATAAATAAGTAAAGTCCAGGGTGTATGGTTAGTAGAAAACAATAAAGTACTGGGTATATGGTGAGCAGAAATAAGTAATGTATTGTGTATATGGTAAGTAGAAATAAGTAATGTAGTGGGTATATGTGCCCCCTCCATAGCGAAATGGTTACGGACGCATATCCAGTTCGAAACACAGCTGCGGACGATTTGGCAGCAAATCGTCTTGCATTGGGTTTTTTTTTACGAAATGGTATGGATGCGGGTCGTTCATAAAACAATGACAAACTACTGAATGTAAAATTGCCAAGAGATCACAACAGCAAACAATGCTGGTGTTGACTGCGACGTCCTGTAAAGGATTTGCAACTAACTAACTGGTATATGATAAGTAGAAATAAGTAAAGTGATCGGTATATGATAAGTAGAAATAAGTAAAGTGATCAGTATATGATAAGTAGAAATAAGTAAAGTACTCGGTATATGATAAATAGAAATAAGTAAAGTGATCGGTATATGATAAGTAGAAATAAGTAAAGTGATTGGTATACGATAAGTAGAAATAAGTAAAGTACTCGGTATATGATAAGTAGAAATATGTGAAGTACTCGGTATATGATAAGTAGAAATACGTAAAGTACTTGGTATATGATAAGTAGAAATACGTGAAGTACTCGGTATATGATAAGTAGAAATACGTTAAGTGATCGGTATATGATAAGTAGAAATAAGTAAAGTACTCGGTATATGATAAATAGAAATAAGTAAAGTGATCAGTATATGATAAGTAGAAATAAGTAAAGTACTCGGTATATGATAAATAGAAATAAGTAAAGTACTCAGTATATGATAAGTAGAAATACGTGAAGTACTCGGTATATGATAAGTAGAAATACGTTAAGTGATCGGTATATGATAAGTAGAAATAAGTAAAGTACTCGGTATATGATAAGTAGAAATACGTAAAGTGATCGGTATATGATAAGTAGAAATAAATAAAGTGATCGGTATATGATAAGTATAAATACGTAAAGTACTCAGTATATGATAAGTAGAAATACGTGAAGTACTCGGTATATGATAAGTAGAAATACGTAAAGTACTCCGTATATGATAAGTAGAAATACGTGAAGTACTCGGTATATGATAAGTAGAAATAAGTAAAGTGATCGGTATATGATAAGTAGAAATAAGTAAAGTACTCGTTATATGATAAATAGAAATAAGTAAAGTGATCGGTATATGATAAGTAGAAATAAGTAAAGTACTCGGTATATGATAAATAGAAATAAGTAAAGTGATCGGTATATGATAAGTAGAAATACGTTAAGTGATCGGTATATGATAAGTAGAAATAAGTAAAGTTTTCGGTATATGATAAGTAGAAATACGTGAAGTACTCAGTATATGATAAGTAGAAATACGTAAAGTACTTGGTATATGATAAGTAGAAATACGTGAAGTACTCGGTATATGATAAGTAGACATAAGTAAAGTGATCGGTATATGATAAGTAGAAATACGTAAAGTACTCGGTATATGATAAGTAGAAATACGTTAAGTGATCGGTATATGATAAGTAGAAATAAGTAAAGTACTCGGTATATGATAAGTAGAAATACGTAAAGTGATCGGTATATGATAAGTAGAAATAAGTAAAGTGATCGGTATATGATAAGTAGAAATAAGTAAAGTACTGGGTATATGATAAATAGAAATAAGTAAAGTGATCGGTATATGATAAATAGAAATAAGTAAAGTACTCGGTATATGATCAATAGAAATAAGTAAAGTACTCGGTATATGATAAGCAAACCTAAGTTCTCTGTTATACATCTTAAAGCGTATGGGGACATATGGTGCTGGTCCCTTATTTTTACAGACACTCCAGCACATGAGTGGTGATGTCCCCAATATCATGTCTACGCCTTGGCTTCCCAAAACATTTCCGGTACCCATTTTTAGAGTGGGGTGGCCTGGAAGGCCAAGTCAATTTTAAAAATCAGTCTCGATGCGAATTTGAACTCATGACCTCCAGGCATGCAAGCCAGCGTCCTAGACACCACTGCGCAGACGCGTCGTCGGCTTTCCTGCCGCCAAATGCTTCCCCAACTTGTCAGAGTTAAAAGACTCAATGTGTTTATGTAAAACTAGCATTCAAAGTCTCGCGGTCCGTATTTGGAATCCGCTGGACAAACACAAAGCCAGACAGTCAGTCCTTCTGGCTGTTTGGTTATGTTTGAAGTGGCCCAGACTGTCCGGGATTGACCTTACTCCTACCCCGACAATGGTCAGCTTGGTTGAGATACCATAGGCATAAACTGCTGGTATTTGAGGCTACGAGGATGGAGACGGGTTTAATCTGTGTAACAAAGATGTCTGTCTGGCGAGTCTTCTTTAGATGTCTGGGTTCGGGCTGACCACGGCGATCATGATCCTCCAAATCTCTATCAGCGAATACCTTAATGCAGAGGTTGCTGAAATATTTAGCCGCGGCCTTTCTGTTTAAACTTTCCACGTTGGTAATTTTCTGCACTCCTGTGTTTCTCTTTCTGTGTACTATCCCACAAAAGCATTCTTTTTTGGCATCTGGCAGCGACATATGAGATGCTCTATAAATGGCATATGTCTTTTCTTTACGATTATAACAATACTACAGCTGTCATTAATTCGACGTTTATTATCTTCTCAATCAATCAATCATGTGCCATGCCGGAAAGCGTGGGTGGTCAGGACTCGCCATTTCACTGGATCACCAGAGTCGTGGATCAGCTCAGTGTTCCTGTCTCGACCATGCCATGTGGCTAAGCCATCTACGTCTTTCTATATTCTCAGTATCCTTAGAAGAAAACAAATCTCAAATTCGTAGTGTCCTGTTTTTTTCTCATCAGTTTATCCGTAAGAGTCTGCTCCATGGCGAAGAGGTTACGGACGCAGTTCGAAACACAGCTGCTTGAGATTTGGCAGCATACCGCCTTGCGTTGGTTTTTTACGGGTGCCGGTGTTCAGAAAGCAATGGCAAACTACTAAACGTAAACTTGCCAAGAGATCACAACAGCAACAAAATGCTGGCGTTGACTGCAACGTCCTGTAAAGGATATGCAACTAATATAACAATGTCAGTAAGAAACTTTAAAGATGTGAATTGATATACTCTAATTTAGTGGCTCCAACATTTCATTTTTAATCCGCTTTCAAAATAGTTCAAACTCCTTTAAAGTGGTATATGGTGTATTTTTAATGACTGTGTAGTGTTTGAAAATATATCCGGTCCAAATTTTCTATTCACCGTTTGTAAAGTTCATGCAACATAATAGATAAATACAAAACTTGGACCGGCAATATTTTTAAACATTGCACAGTCATTACAAATACACCCTGTACTTTGGTCAAGACAACACGCTTCAAACCAACCTCACCCCCAACTGATGCCAGTCCATGTTTGTGCTCAACCGACCAGAACGCTAATGCATCCCACTGGCAGCAGAACCTTCTACAGAATTCACAACCAACAAATCAACTTCCATAAGTGCTCTAGTTACCTCCAATAGAGCACATCATGAGAATCTCAGCACAATGAATGAACTCGTAGCACACAAATGTGTGTGTACTAAAATAGAACAAGCTATGTATATTCGTGTATGGTTTCCCCTGCCCCCCCCCCCCCCCCCCCCCAATCTTCCCGTTGTGACGACATACTCCAGCTTTATCCTTCTCGTGACATGCCCAGAACTTGTGGACAGTCGCCTTCTAATGGCAGTAACTAGTTCTCTTTGTGAGTTAGCTTCTTTCAAGATGAGTTCATCGGACTTTCTATTCGTCCACGATGTTCTCAACATTCCGCTACAAAACCGCATCTCAGCATCTTCCATATCATTTCTCACTTGTCTGCTAATTGTCATCCTTGTCCTGTGGTATTTCCCACTAGCCTTGCTACAATTACCACAATCCCGCCAAAAAATTCGTATTAATTATTTATGTGGAAATGATTAATGATTGTTCCATATTCCCATACGTTTACAATGTCTGTATTATTTTTGTTTCTTAAGATTAATCTAATAAGTGATTGGTGAATGAAGTAATGTATGACAAGAGAGAGACAAGAACGGCAGAAAGTCAGTCGAGCGTTTGGGAGCAATACTTAACTCTGTGAAAATAAAGTTTTTCATCTTTTTTTAAAAATTCGTTCGTTCGTTGGTTCGTTCTTTCTTATCCAATAATAATTAGTGCTATCGCTCCCTAGTGCATTATAAATGACTGTGAGTAGTTTTAGATAGCAAATAAGACCCGACTTTGATCAAAGTGATTGCCCGACATTGTCGCAACCACATGAGATATGCCTCATTGAGCTGTTGTAGATTATGGGCCTAGAACAGTGGTTCTCAACCTTTTTTGGCCTGTGCCCCCCTTCACCATATTTTCAGAACGTCATCCCCCCACCCCTTCCTATCAAAAATTTGGCCCGTGCCCCCCCCCCCCCTTTTTTTCACCATATTTTCAGAACGTTATTCCCCCCCCCCCTTTCACATTTCTAAAAATCCCCCCACCCCTTAGTTTAGTTTAGTTTTGTCGACGGACCAACATCACGGCACATGGGTGCAACCCATAAGTGCTCCGTTCTCCTCCTAACTCAAACCTGAGTCTGGAGAAACTAAGCTCAGTGCACGAACTCAGTAGCACCGCCGAGGATCCTGAAATACTTTGGGTAGATTTTTAACTCGAAATTTTGCCCGGGCAGCGCCGTTAGGCTACTCTTTTTCGATTTCCAACCGCCAAGGGATTTTTTACGTGCGCAACAATACACACGGGCGTCCGATCTCACTACTCAGAGACCAGGGGAAATTTATTACTAGAAGTCCACGAGAAAAATATCCCGGCATCACCGGGGCTTGAACCCGGGTCCTCCAGCACTCGAGGCGGACACCATACCTCGAGACCACGCACCCCCCATACAGTATACGTAAAAATGTAAGGTAAATTTAATAGCACATACTAAAACAAGTCTAGACATCCACATAAAACATGATTTGTGGGTCTACTGACTTTATAAAATTAATTTTAGAAGGATGAGACGTACTTAACTGTAAAGTATTAAGGGAAAAACAATATCAAGTAATCGGTTCTTGTATTAGCGCGATCTTGAAATGGTCTTCATCCCCCCCCCCCCCGGAAACCCTAAAATTCCCCCCTGGGGGGGGGGGGGGAATTCCCCACCGGTTGAGAACCACTGGCCTATAGAACATAAGTTTAACACGTCAACATCGATATGAAGATTATGTGTCGAAAAAGTTGAAGACGACTTGAATAAATTTATAAATCTAGATTAGAAAAAAAAAAAACAGATTACTACAGTTAGTGATTTTGTAGTTCAATTTCGTTTGTATCTTGATCAGTAAAATGATGATTCCGTATCCCTGAAGCCTTTATATCTATAGACTATAGGCGTGGTGGCTGATATTGAAGCTATGAATGGAAACCAGTTAACATAAGTTATCACTAGGGAAGTTGATAAGTAGAGGCGTGGGTGTTGATTGTTTATAGTTATCTTGAGTGTTCATATTCTGTCAAAGCTTAAGGGTCAGTTATGTGTAGTTTGTTTCCATTCCCTACAAACACGGATGTTAGATTGCTTTAAGTAGGTAAGGAACTTACGATGTTATAATGTTTCAGTAGGTAAAGAATCTATGATAGGTCTAGCAAACCGGTAGGGAATTTACTTGATTCCAGATAAATACTACTCGTGATACATGGAGAAAATTGGAGGTAAGGCGCTAGTCACAGGAACTGGAACTTCAATAACCCCTCCCCACGACGCCTAGCGGTATAACTGGAAAGCAACATCATGTTGTTTTAAAATCATGATCTTCTTCTTCTTCTTCTTCGTTCATCCGGAGTTTTTTTTCGGATGTGATTGCGTTGTGCCTGTTTACAGCAGAGCTGCGTTCTTGCGCCGTTAGGCCGACACATCCGACTTCTGCGGGCATTTGTTGACCAGGTTAACCTTCCCGGGGGTTTCTTAGGACGTTTGACTCTCACTGTTGTGGTGTTATCCCCCATCCCAGCTGGTCCATATAGAACAGCCAAAGATCCTGGTCAGCCCTCAAGGGAAGGCAGGGGCAGACCATGGGCATTCCCCGCCATCCAAGGAGGCTTCCATACTTGCAGAGCCGATACATAGCGCTCTGGTACTGGGCTCACCCAAGGAATCGTCACGTCCTGCACATGGCTGCTTAGCCTCACTTCCGTATATTGGGCCTTCCGTTCAGCATAGGCTGTTCTTCAGGAAACCAGAGGAATGAAGTCTGCAGATGACATCCACACAGTGAGCTTTCGATTCGGACTTTCCACGTAATGGATTTGCTATCCAAGCAATATTCCATTTCGTGCCACTAGGACACTTTTTCCACCTTTTATGAAGCCCACACAGTGAGCTTTTGATTCGGACTTTCCACGTAATGGATTTCCTATCCAAGCAATATTCCATTTCATGCCTCTGGGACGCTTTTGTAACCGACATACCTGTAGTATGAAGTGTGGCAGTCTAAATACTTCTTCATGCGCCTTTAAATGTCAACCTGAATGTAATTGAAGTAAGATGCAGTCAACCTGAGCTTGCTGATATATCCATAGAGCTTGTCCTCAAATGAAGCAGGTGTGGGCCAAAATATGTTTCTCTGTTCTGCATACGTTGGGCAATCCTGCAGCAAATGTTTTGCTGTCATTTTTCCAGTTCTACAATTACATTCATCGGTATCTCCTATCTTTAGTTTATTGAACAAGTGGTATTTCAGCCTGTTATGTCCTGTGCGGAGTCTGAAGATTGCTACTTGTTCTCTTCGGTCGAGTTTGTAATATGCATCATCCTTCTGATGGCCTGGATGCTCCGATTCCCATTTGGTTCTATAAGTGCTTTTTATCAACCTCTTTGCCTCATTATAGGTTATGTCTATGTCAGGCTGTGGTAGTCGTCCGCCCTCTTTTGCCAGTCTGTCAGCCTCTTCGTTTCCAGGTATACTGCAATGTGATGGGATCCACTGTATTACAACTTTTTTGGATTTCTGGCATAGACCATGGAGTGCTGCTCTTAGGTCAGTTAGTTCTGTGCTGTTATTGCTCTTCAGTATTGAGACAGCTGACTTTGCATCTGTGAAGATAGCTATTTGCTTCTCTTTATTTTCCTCCATCAGGAGCATTTCTGCTGCAGTTTTCAGAGCCTCTACCTCCGCTTTGAAGTTACTTGAAAAAAGAAGACTTTGCTATCTTTAGCTCGTTAATGTACTTTTTGACCAGTCAACATACAAGAAGACTTTACTATCTTTAGCTCGTTAATGTACTTTTTGACCAGTCAACATACAGAAGACTTTACTATCTTTAGCTCGTTAATGTACTTTTTGACCAGTCAACATACAGAAGACTTTACTATCTTTAGCTCGTTAATGTACTTTCAGTAGACTATTGTTTTCTTTTTCTTTCTTTTTTCGCGTTCGCTCGCTTTGAACTCAAACGTAGTCCATATTCGTGCTACAACTTCTAATACACTGGACTGATTTTTGCGTGTGGATTAGTTTTCCAAATTACCAATGTCCCTCACCACCAGGCGAACCCACTCTGACTTCAGAGGTACTTGTAATTTAATTCCCTCCCACCTCCAAGTCAAAGACGAGAAGTCAACATTCTAGTCCAACTGACCGGTGTAGGAGTTGAACCCGCTACCCCGGCATCAGCACACCGGATGGTTAAGAACGAGCGTTCTTATCCATTCGACATGCTGGCCTCTCAACAGATTATTATAATCAATAATTAACCTGTATCCAGTTTACAGCAGAATGCTTCATACTCACTGGACAGCGAAAATGAGTAATATAAACATTTTGAGGGAGGCTAAGTCACAAAGATAACTTGTCACAAACATCAGAAAGAGACATTCATCATTATTGGCTACATTATGAGCAGACAAAAGATAGAACATACAGTGACAACCGGAAAGATTTGTGGAAAGGGACATAGAGGAAGACAGGGAAAGAAAATTTGTGACAGTCTTGCGTCATGGCACGGAAGGGGGTTAGCACACGAACTGATACACGCTGTTGGAGATGGCAAGATGTGTGGAAGCATGATCGCCTACGCCAGTTGGATGTCCACTTGATGATGATAATGATATGCAGTATGTCAAGTGTTTGAAAGAAAACGGCGATTAACTCTTTCTTAACCACTCAATGGGTACTTTAAGATAATAAGCGCTTGGGCTGTGAAGAGTTAAATGTTATCACCGTCGAGTGAAAGAGTTAACACGACAAATGTCATAGAGTGTGATACAATAACAAACAAGCCCCTTCTAGACATTCGGAGGTAGAGTAATAAATAGGTTAGAGTGAGTGGATGAAACAACTGAACAGGAGAGAAGGAATCAAAAACTGGAGGTAGGAATAAAAAAACTGGAAGTAATCTACTAAATGAACACAACGTGTCTACATATTTAAACGAAACGAAACAGAAACGTCTTACCTCGAGGTAATGTAATAATGACTGGCGGGTTCTGGAAACTTCTAATTATGATGATATCAAACTCACATGTATCTATCCAGCTATGTAAGCCTACAGCAAAGTAGAGAAAATTAGCTGTGTTGCTAGGTAAAGTAGCGATACTTTTGCTAAGTAATTAATTTCTCTCCATGTATTTGATAACTACAATAAAGATTCTCTCCCGTTATCACAAAATCCGCGAGAAATTAAAAATAAAACATCCGAAAGTTTATTTTAAATGTGAATAACAAACTAATTCTTCCTTTAGGCTTGTAGTAGTTAGCAATCTTTCCTTAATTGCTTGTGTCAGAGCGACAAATGCATAAAGCAAACTTTTGCTTACGACGAATTGCTCTTTATCATTTGCGTATATTCCACTTCACATGACGTGCAACTAGCTAGTCACGATATTTCTACAGTTTCATTGTGTGCAGATAACCGACTCCCTCTGTCGCAGAGTTCTGCGAAACGAGTTGGGCCTGTGAATTCTGCAGATAACGTCCCATTTGTGCGGCCTTACAAAACCATTACTGCCAGAGTACACGGAAGTATCGCAACCCAAAACAGCGCTGGTACTGAGCTTAGATGTGTTATCCTAGTTTTACAAGTTGTTATTATGGGGATGTTAAGTGCATTTGCATGGTTTAGTATGTTTTTCTTGTACTTAATTACGTCCTGTAACTGATAGTCTAACAACCAACCATACACAATTGTTTACAGTGATAAACAGATCCATCTGTATTCGTGTTTTCACGGCAATCCGTTATTGTTGGTTTCGTTTACGAGTTCAACTTTATATATGCTAGATCTTTAGTGTCCGGCTCAATCCCCAGTAATGAGTGGTGCGGTTATTTTGTCTTTCCCACAAGGGCGGCTCTGGAGTCGATCCAGCCTGGTAATCATTGTTACTGGATAATTCTCAGAATCGTTGCAGAGATCACGCAGGGTGTTTGTAAAGCCTCACTACACTTTGTACATAGAAATAAATTGAAAACAAATTCTTTCTTCGTTTTTTTTGTTTTTTGTTTTGGCACTCGCTCGCTTTGAATTCAAGCGTAGTCCGTACACACTACTTCTAGCAGTGCTGGACTGAATTTTGCATGTGGACTAGCTTTCCCTTTTAATCAGTGTCCATCGCCATCAGGTGAATCCATTCCGACTTCAGAGATACTTGTAATGTACGTCCCTAAGTCAAGGACGATAGGTCAACATTTTAGTCCAACTGTCCAGTGTAAAGGTTGAAGCCCTTACCTCGGCATCATCACACCGGATGTTTCAGATAGTGTTCTTATCCATTCAGCCACGTTGACCTACCTTTCTTCCGTTGACAACACCTGTTTGGAGTGCAAAGAATTACTCCAGCAGATGACAGCCATTCGCTGCATATTGCTTTACGATGGACTGTGGAGTACATTTTGATGACATAATGTACTTTATTTTTCATATTTGTTCTACACACAAAGTGTAGTGAGATTTGACAAACACCCGGTAGAACCGACCACTCACCCCGTTACATCATGGCCTTGAATTTGTGAAGGCGTAACACCCCACACCCGTATTTGAATGAATTACCCAAAAAAAAGGTCTACGTAAGTAGACCCAAAATTCACGTTTTTCGTAGACGTCTAGACTTGTTCTAGTATGCTTTATTAAATTTAGCTTCCATTTGTACGTATATTGTGAGGGGGTAGGGAGGGTGGGGTTATAGGGAAGAAATACGAAAGGGGGCAATGACGTTCTGAACATATGGTAAAGGGGTGCATGGGCCAAAAGAGGTTGAGAACCACTGGTCTAGTTATAATATTATCCTCGCGTTTTCTCAGTGTATGTGCTATCCAGTGCCATCTTCTTTTCCTCACCACTTGATTCACTGGAATGTGTTTAGTTCTCTCCGTGTGCGATATGACTACCTTTACCATTACAGTTATATCATTAATGTATCATTCTTGATTAGTTCTTGCTTTTTACATTGCCGATGAAAGCTAGTCGCCGCAACGTCCTGCAGGTGTAGTAATTCTGTTCTGTAAAGCTGCATTACTTTGTGTTATGATATATTGTTTTAACATAGAGCTTTCGTTGCTTTCCACACGGTATTATATTTTTCTGTGTCTATTATTTCATTGTATTTCACAAGCAGTTCTTTCTGGGCGGAAATTGTTTTGTTAACTTTATTACTGCTACCATGAGCCGACATTTGGAGATGTCGGGTAGACTGCAAATGTGCGGTAGGTTGCAAATGTGGGGTAGATATGAAACACGTGAGCTCAATGTGGGAAAATACCATGCTAGATAGACAGAGGAAGACAAATAAATATGTACGTGGAAAGCTTGAATAGCTTGGTAACAAATAATAGTACATGTATAAGGAACACCAACCTCATAACAACTCACAACAGAGAGTATAGTAGAGTCATCAGACCACCAAGCGGCTGAACAAATAGGAGACCACACACACACACACACACACACACACACACACACACACACACACACACACACACACGAGAGGGTTTCAAATAAAAACCTTAACTTTTTTTTTAAATAATATATTCTGAAAAAAGTAAAGAACAAATGTATCATTTTTCGGTGTAGTCACCACTGCGTTCAATGCAAATCCCCCAATGCCGATAAAGTGCTTGGATTCCTGAGAAGAATCGACTCTGGGGCCACTACTCGATGTGCCTGACCCGGTCGTGAACAGTGTCATTGAAGTCATGCCGTTTTTAAATATTCTACTCCACTCATACACTTGAAGGACTGACAAGCATACATCAGCATACTGGACATTCATTCGCCGATGAATTTCTATAGGTTTCACCCCTTTACTGATTAAAAAACGAATAACAGAACGCTGCTCCTCTTTGGTACAAATTAAACGTGGGGGTTGCCATTTTTAAATTTCCTGATGGCGTCACCGTATTCGTCTGCTCCGTGGTGTCACGTGCTTAACACTGTTGACATCCTTAACAACAATATTGACAGGCTAAAAGACAATGACGTGGTTATTGTAATTTATATCATACTTTTAAGGTGTTCTTGTGAAACCCTCTCGTATTTGTGCATATATAGATAGACATTGCAGGCGTAATTGTGTATCGGTTAGGACACTATGCAAACAATGGCAAGACCGGCGTCGGACAAGAGTTCTATACCGACTCAAGTTGGCCACATATTTCCCCATTTACAATGAGCAAACAAGCTGAAAAACATCTGATGGTTGTGGAAATGTAGTTTCTGAGGAGAATGCAAAAAATACCATGGACAGACAGAAAAAGCAATGACCAAGTCCTACAAGAAACAAATGAAAATCGTACACTGATTTGAGAAATTAGACACAGACAGTCTAAACTTTTTGGACATGCTTGCTTGTGTTCGTTGGCTTGAGCTCCAACGCGAAGTCCTGTATGTCGGATGAAGACATTCTGTTGTCCAACATCAGTGTGATGTCATACAGGACCTGAGGTTTGCGTGAGTATCCGTTGTTCCATGTCTGGCTTATTGGTGTGCAGACTGGTGGTTCCTCGCCGTGCAGGCAGACACTCTCCGACTTCGGAGGAATCAACGATCCTACTGATGTTAGCCAGGACCCCAAAGGGACCTGTTGCCCAGGACGCTCGGCGAGGACGCGTCACTAGGTCTTGGCCAGTATAGAACCCAGCCCTGGTGCCTTGAAAACACCTCTGCGTCCCGCTTTGCTTATAATGAGCACATAGACCTGGTGATACTAAGGCCAAGTGGGGTTTGGCTGCTATGCGGGTGGTGGCGGCAGTAAACTGAACAGCGCTTGCTTGCTTGCTTGCTTGTTACGCTGGCTGTGAACTCCAGCGTGAAGTCCTGTATGTCGGATGAATACATTCTATTGTCCAACATCAGTGTGATGTCATACAAGACCTGAGGTTTGCGTGAGTATCCGTTATCCCATGTCTGGCTTATGGTGTGAAGACTGGTGGTTCCTCGCCATGCAGGCAGATACTCTCCGGCTTCGGAGGAATCATCGATCCTACTGATGTTAGCCAGGTCCCCGAAGGGACCTGTTGCCCAGGACGCACTGCGTGGACGTGTCAGCAGGTCTTGGCCAGTATAGATCCCGGCCCTGGTGCCTTGGAAACACCTCTGCGTCCTTCTGAACAGCGCCATCTATGTCTTCTATACGAGGGACTCGTTCTTTCTGTTTTGGAGTATGCGATGGCGATCTTGACTCTCAGTCGCAAGCAGATAAAAAGGGTGGAATGGATACAGAACGAAGCTATGCGCATTATTCTTGGATGTTCAAGAGATACAGCATTCAGGGCGATGATTTCTTGATTTCTTCTCAGACCTTCTTGATTTTCCAACCATGAAGACAGAACACAAATTTGCCTACCTCAGAGTTAACGCAAACACAACATCCACTGCATAGTGAACTTATGAAGGTGAAGAGCAGCAGGTTAAAGAGGAAAGTCGTGGATGGGTCAAGCCGAAGACATTCTTCAACAGGTGTGTTCACTTGAGGGCTTAGAACCTGGCGAGGAGTGAGTACAAGTGCCAACAGATTTCTGTACGTCCTTTTCAGTTTGCATCCAATTAGACAGAAAATGCAGACAATAAAATCAGGCTGCTGTGGAGGCGGAAGTATAAGAAGTACAAGCGTTGATTTTTGAGAATTCGTTAGAAGGTGATGCTGTCATTTACACAGATGGGTCGGTCTTCGGACGCGTGAGAAGCTCGTGGGCCTTTACGGTTCAGGCTGGGGGGGGGGGGGGGGGGGGGGGGGGGGGGGAAGAATTGTGAAGGATTACTCTGGTGCTTTTGTTGAGACCACAAGTAGCCTGACTATGGAAGTCATGGCAGTAAGTAAAGCAATAACGTCGCTCGAGACACAGAGATTCACTAGGGCATGTTTCCCTTGTGACTCAATGAGCATGCTTCTTCTTCTTCTTCTTCTTCTTCTTCTTCTTCTTCTTCTTTCGTTTGCCTGAAATATGTTTATAACTGCAATGTTGTCTCTTGTATGAATCTAACAGTCTTTTTTAGTTCATTCAGCGGTCCATAGAGTCTATCTTCCACTGTTGTCTCTCTAGGCCAGAAGGTTCGCCTGGATATGTTGTAGTTCGGGCAATCCTGGAGTATGTGCTCTGCTGTCTGCGACGCCAAACCACATGTGCACATGGCTGAGTCACCAATCTTGAATTTTGTATACACGTGGTTGCGAAATCTATTGTGTCCTGTTCTGAGGCGCAGAAGATTGACCTGTTCTGGTCTGTCCATAACGTGGTAGTCGTCTTGAGTAAGGTTTGGTGGTCTTCTGATTGATTTGATCATTCTTTTCTTTTGCTCAAGAGGATAGAGACGATGGGGTGGATCCGAAAAGAGTGGTTGCTGTCTCTGGAGCGGTCTCGGCTGCCAAAGACTAGTTTCATATTCGTGCCAGGGCATGCAGGAGTACAAGGAAATGAGCGGGCTGACAAGCTCGCATGTAAGGCTACTGTGGAGGCCAAACAAGAACACTACACAGGAAGCCAAAGAAGGGAAATAAACCAACACAGAACTGGTGTCGTTAGCCACTACACGCTGCGGGATTTACTGAGGAGGGGGTCCGAGCACTTATGGACTGAATGGTTCGATGTGCAATGAGGATGATCTGTCGACTAACTAACTAACTTCACTAATGCATTGAAACATGTGCTGCGGCGATTGACCGTGAGGACGCGTACAGCATACAGTAGAACGAAAGGTAGCTTTTAGATGTGGCAGATGGACTTCTGAACCAACAATACATCCTGGCCTTCCAATGGGATCACCATTATCTCTGGTTCTGTTAAATGTCTACAATGTGAAATTCACTGGTGAGCATATCGCTGGACCGGGAAGGACATTGTCGTATGCCGTCGACATGTTAATGTATCCTCAGGGTAAGGATAAGGATCGGGTTGCTGTGTAACTACAATCAGAAATCACTCCCATAAGCACTTGGTGTATCCCAATGAAGGCAGCAGTGACATGGTTCTCTTTGAATAACCATCTTATGAAAATAAATAAATTTGAGAACTTGGTGACAACTAGCAAGATTGAGGGGAAGAGAACAAGAGAAAGACAGAGAAGTAAATACCTGGATGGCTTGACCAAGTGGCATGGACGAGACAAGAACACTGAGCCAATCCACGACTCTGGTGATCGAGTGAAATGGCGAGTCATGACCGCCCACGCTTTCCGGCATGGCACATGATTGATTGATTCATTGATTGATTGATAGGGGTACAACCAAGGCGAGAGACATTGTTGGCAATTCGTTACAACCAACCTTCACCGTGGAGACGGCACTTGACTGAATGATTTATTTGGTGGTACATCTTCATTGCACACGGAAACCTCTAAAAGTGTTCCAGTCAACTTCCATAGATTACACAAGATTCTCCGAACTGGGCACCAGCTCCGTGAAAGCTGCGAGGTTCCCGGAATGTGGACACCACAGTGCTATTTTATGTGCGTGTGTTTGCGTGCGTGCATGCATGCATGCGTGCGTGCGTGCGTGCGTGTGTGTGTGTGTGTGTGTGTGTGTGTGTGTGTGTGTGTGTGTGTGTGCAGTGAAGGTTCCCAGAATGTGGATACCAAAGTGGCAGTGCTATTTTGTATGTGCAGTGAAGATTCTCATCATCCAGTGGCTTGTCTATGGTAGTACTGTACAGTCGTAACAATCTTTCTCCATAGTGCTATTGTGTATGTGCAGTGAAGATTATCACCATCCTGTGGCTTGTCTATGGTAGTACTGCACAGTCGTAACAATCTTTCTCCATAGTGCTATTGTTTATGTGCAGTGAAGATTATCATCATCCTGTGGCTTGTCTATGGTAGTACTGTACAGTCGTAACAATCTTTCTCTATAGTGTCAGATTTTTCGTTCGCTCATTTTGAAGTCGAATGTAGTCAACGCTAGACTGATTTCTGTCTGTGGGTTAAATGTTCCTATTATCAGTTTCCCTCGCCACCTACAAACCCATTCTGACTTTCGAGGTACTTGTAACTTCCGTTCCCAGTCAAGGACGACAAGTCAATAACGACATGTCAACAATTTAGTCCAACTGATCGGTGAGGGGTTAAACTCGCTACTTCGCCATCAGCACACCGGAAGTTTAAAAGCGAGGGGGCTTGTCCAGTCGGCCATGCTGAAATTGACTCGTATAATTTTCTAGACATCTGTAAAGACGGCAGCATGCAGTTGCTTTCCTTCTTGGCAGGGACCCTTCAGGTCGGCGGTCGACGTTCAATGTCTCTATGAAGAGATTTCACTACCTACCGTCGCCAACTTGAATCCAAAACAAACAATTACTGCCGTCTGCTCTCAAGCTCTTCCCGTGTATGATACGCGGTTTCGCGTTACCCTGTTGCGGGGCTAGACTGGTACTTCACATTTTCCAAGGGTATCTCTTAGTCTAGCGGGAGGAAGGATGTGCCTTAATTCTCCTTTGATTAGAGATAACCTCTGTTCTGCGACCCCAAAGTTTTCTAATCTTGGTTTGTCTTAACTGAACCTAGGCTGAAGAATCTTTAACATGTGAAATGTCCGCAATTATATGAGAAACCTAGACGTGTGATTTACTATCCATAGGTTAAAATTAAAAAAAGAAAGAGTGATTTCAACTTCAGGTTGTTGTAATATTCTATACAATAATTCAAACTGGGTCTTCTTCAGTAAGGACGATCAGTGTGTCTCTAAGCCACTCCGCCACAATGATTTTATAAATACCACTAGACATGTTAATGTTAGTTACATGTACTTTGCAGGACGTGCAATCAACCACATCATTTATTGGCTGTCTGATTTACTGTCTTATTTCACTTGCTTGCATTGCTTTCTGAACGGCAGGCGCCTCATACCATTGAAAACAACACAGTTTGGCCTGCTTCAAAATCGCCCAAAATGATTTCGAACCTTCGACTCGGTATATCGGGGAATTATGAAACTGCGCGTCTCATTATCGCCTAAGCCACGGCGCCGGTTACAAGACATGTGCGTTAACACTGACGCATGAGCTCGTGTATATGTGGACACATTTCATCATCGCCATCATCATGTCGAAAGTCTTTTGCAGAACGCCAACTGGACCCGAAAAAAAAAAAAAAATCATTGATTCGTTCCAATTCTCCAGCCTTAAGCATTTTCATGCCCAAGATGTTTGCAATAGCCTCTATCCATTTTCGTGCTTGTCGACCTATGAATCTTTTTTTTCAGCAAATATGCCTCCCATCACTGTTCTTTTCAAACAATATCTAGACACCACGCCTCCATCACTGTTCTTTTCAAACAATATTTCTAGAAACCACGTCCATCACTGTTCTTTTCAAACAATATTTCTAGAAACCACGCCTCCATCACTGTTCTTTTCAAACAATATTTCTAGAAACCACGCCTCCATCACTGTTCTTTTCAAACAATATTTCTAGACACCACGTATCCATCACTGTCCTTTACAAACAATATTTCTAGAAACCACGCCTCCATCACTGTTCTTTTCAAACCACTTTTCTAGTAACCACGCCTCCCATCTCTGTTCTTTTCAAACAACTTTCTCGGGAACCGGGCCTCTCATCACTATTCTTTTCAAACCACGTTTCTAGACGTCATGCCTCCCGTCACTGTTCTTTTCAAACCACTTTTCTA
Source organism: Cepaea nemoralis (assembly GCA_014155875.1). Taxonomy (NCBI): domain Eukaryota; kingdom Metazoa; phylum Mollusca; class Gastropoda; order Stylommatophora; family Helicidae; genus Cepaea; species Cepaea nemoralis. The sequence goes on along the minus strand of JACEFZ010005554.1, from coordinate 39,252 downwards.
TAAGCCATGCCTCCCATCACGGTTCTTTTCAAACCACTTTTCTAGAAGCCATGCCTCCCATCACTGTTCTTTTCAAACCACTTTTCTAGAAGCCATGCCTCCCATCACTATTCTTTCCAAACAACTTGTTTCAGGAAGCACGCCTTCCATCACTATTCTTTCTGTCCAAGGTGCTGTACATTTAACATGTCCAAAGTTTTCCGAGACAATATGCTGTTTATGGGTTACTTTCTTCTACATTTAGATTTCGTAGAATGTAAATTTCGTATTCTTAGTTCACGATACACTAAGAACTTGTTCGGGACATTTAAAGTTTTAATGCTCCGATTATCTTCTTTAGTAAACACAAATACTTTAATAGGTATACATCCTATTAAGTTTATATGAGGAAAGGCCGAGAGGGGGGGGGGGGGGGGGAGGCGGGTACCCCGGCAGCGCAGTGGGTAGCATGCTTATCAATCAGCAGGGTGGTCAAGGGTTTGAATATGTACCGTAGTTGATTTTTAAAATTGAACCCGGCTCCCAAGTCGTCCCAGCTTAAAATTGGTACCTCAAAATGTCTTGGGAAGAAAATGCGGTAGCATAATATTGACAAAATCATTCGTTAAGTGGCGACTGGTTGATAAAACATGGGGAAAAGAATATATACCCGATAAAGCTGTATAAAAAGGGAATTTACGGGTTATTTTTAAACTTTTAACTCAGTGACATTAAAACACACACCGTTAACACATATACACTAACATATATACATTACCATTTTGGCATTAATATATACCTTATACATATATACGTTAACACACACACGTTAACACATATACATTAACACTTGTATATTAACATATAAGCTACACATATACGTTAACACATATACATTATCACATACACATTAACGTACATGCGTTAACACTTACGCGTTGTCACAAACGCGTTAACGCATATACATTAACACATGAACATTATCACATATAAATTAACATATACGTTACACATACAGGTTAACTTTTACGGGTTAACACATATGCATTATCACATATAAATTAACCCTTCTACGTTAACATAGACGTTAACATACGTGCTATACCACATACGCGTTAACACATACACGCGGCACACATGCATTAGCATAGAACAGAAAGCGTAATAGTTCAGAAACAATACTAGACGAGCAGTCACATAATACATGCACAACAGTACATTGTCTCTGCTGTATCACAACCCAACTCGGTGAACTTTCTATAGACATAGTATACTCTATGGTACGGCTATATTTGATAAGGCCCGTCTCGGGTTTCTATCATGTGGAACGCTAGACAGAACAATGGTAAGGCTCTATTATGTTGGTTTTCTCTGTTCTCCATCGTTGTTCTTTAGGCCCACTAAACGTGCACTGAGAACTGGCTTTACTGAAGAGTTAACAGATTTCGTATACAGTTCGCGGTGACTGCACTAGCAAGGCGGCCTATCACCATCATCACCACACACCTTGCCGAGCAACGTAGGCGATCATGCTCCTGCAGAAACAACTGTCCCCTGGGTTTTTGACACCTCAGACCGTCTTTTGTCTTCTTTATCCATTTGATAAATCTAAGCCGGATCTGTGGAGAAGGCGTTGCGAATTCAATTCGTAATCCCGGATACCGAGTTCGAAACATAGCTGTGGGCGATTTGGAAGCAGACCGCCTTGCGTTGGTTTCCATGCAATGGTAAGAGTGCCGGTCGTTCAGAAAGCAATGACAAACTACTGAACGTAAACTTGCCAAGACATCACAACCAGCCAAACTATGCTGGCGTTGACTGCGACGTCCTGTAAAAGATATGCAACTAACTTGTTTTAACAACGGTTACTCATCGCCATGGAAATGGACAGACAGAAAAAAACCAATGAACAAGTCCTTCAAGAAACAAATGAAAATCGCAAACTGATTAGAGTCATTAGACGTAGACAGTCTAAATTTGTTGGGCATGTTATGAGAAAAAATGAATTGGAGAACTTGGTGACAATTGGCAAGATCGAAGTGAAGAGACCAAGGGGAAGACCGCAAAGTAAATACCTGGATAGCTTGGCCACGTGGCATGGTCGAGACGAATCACGGATCTGATCCACGACTCTGTCGATTGAACGAGTGAGATGGCAAAACATGACCGCTCACGCTTATCGGCATATATATATATATATATATATATATATATATATATATATATATATATATATATATATATATATATATATATATATATATATATATATATATTGTTGATGATTATATATATATATATAATACCACACCATTGGTTAGTCTGATGGCATCATCAGAATGTTGGTATAGCATTATTGAATTGCTCTGAAGATATCTTCAGATTGTTCTGAAGGCATCATTAGATGGATTCATTGCTCAGAAGTCAGCATTGGATTGCCCTGTCGATAGTAGAGGGTTGCTCAAAAGCACTTGTTTTCTGTTGTTAGTTGATAAACACTTCGGTCGAAAACGTTGGCCTGTATCTGTGTGTTTTTCTGTCCATCGAGGTTTTAGTCATAATTTGTGTTGTTATTCTGAAAATGAAACAACTAAACTGGCTCAAACATGTGCTATTAACACAGAATACACGCAGCTCAGGCAACTTAGAAAAACATATCCCGTGATGAAATTGCAGATGATGAAAGAATATTTCATGCTGTCACATTCCATATTACAAGTAGATAACATTTGACAACTAGTACGCCAACACTAATTAAAAAGTTAACGGCTACCAATGCGTGAACCATACAACTATACAAAGTCTCGCATTAAACGGGCGACCCTTGGACTCACAAAGGTTAGTTGACGCAATAGTTAGTTAGTTAGTTAGTTAGATAGTTAGTTAGTTAGTTAGTTGGTTGGTTGGTTGGTTGGTTGGTTGGTTGGTTAGTTAGTTAGTTAGTTAGTTAGTTAGACGACAGATTATCCTCATTGCACAATCGAACCATTCCGTCCATAAGTGCTCGGATCCCCTCCTCAGTAAATTCCGCAGCATGTAGCGACTGACGACACCAGTTCTGTGTTGGTTGTTTAATCTTCTTTGGCTTCCCTGGTAGTATTCTTGTTTTGTCACCCCCTCTTTTAACTTGCTGTTCTTGGAGCCTGACCATGGTTGTAGAGTCACAGTCATCACTTGGTTCTCGCGAAATACTTACTTCTCGTAGAGCATTCAGAATGTCAGCCTGGTCCACGGCTCGTCCGCCTTTCATAGTAACCTTACCTGCAAGCTTGTCAGCCCGCTCATTTCCTCGTACAGCCGCCTGCCCTGGCACGAAAATGAAACTAATCTTTGCCAGCCGAGACCGCTCCAGACACAGCAGCCACTCTTTTCGGATCCACCCCATCTCTATCTTCTTGAGCATACTCATTGAGTCACTAAGGAAACGTGCCCTATTGATGTCTGTGTCTTGAGTCATGTTATAGCTTTACTTACCGCAATGACTTCCATAGTCAGGCTACTTGTGGTCAAAGCAAAAGCACCAGAATCTTCCTTCACAATTCTCCCTCCGGCTTGAGCCGTAAAGGCCCATGAACTTCTCACTCGTCGAACGACTGACCCATCTGTGTAAATGACAGCATCACCCTCCAAAGAATTCTCGAAAATCAAAGCCTGTACTTCCGCCTCCATAGCAGCTGGATTTTCTTGTCTGCATTTTCTGTCTAGTTGGATGCAAACTGAAAAGGACGTACAGAAATCTGTTGGCATTTGTATCCACTCCTCGCCAGGTTCTAAGTCCTCAAGTGAACACACCTGTTGAAGAATGTCTTCGGCTTGACCCATCCACGACTTTCCTCTTTTTAACCTGCTGCCCTTTACCTTCTTAATTTCACTGTGCAGTGGATGCTGTGTGTTTGCGTTGACTCTGAGGTAGGCACGTGCTCTGCAAATTTGTATTCTGTCCCCAATGGTTGGAAAATCAAGAAGGTAGCGCATCACCCTGCATGGTGTATCTCTTGTGCATCTAAGAATAATACGCATAGCTTCGTTCTGTATCCTTTCCATCTGCTTACGGCTGATAGTCAGGATCGTCATCGCATACTGCAAAACAGAAAGGACCAGACCCTCATAAAGGAGACATAGATGGCGCTGCTCACAGTTTGCCGCCGCCATCACCCGCATCGCAGCCAAACCTCGCTTGGCCTTTGTTATCACCTGGTCTATGTGCTCATGATAAGCAAGGCTTCGATCAAAACGTATCCCCAGGTAATTCATTGCCTGCGTTCTTTCCACCTTCTTTGAACACAGATTTAAAGTTGGTATTGGAGTGTTGACAATATGGTTGTTCAAAGAGAACCATGTCACTGCTGCCTTCGTTGGGTTGACCATTGCCCCAGATTCCACATACCAAGTGCTTATGCGATTTAGTTCTGTTTGTAGTCCCTCAGCAACCCGATCTCTATCCTTACCCTGACGATACACTAACACATCATCGGCATATGACAATGTCCTCACCGGTCCAGTGATCTGCTCGCTGGTGATTCTCACTGTGTAGGCATTGAACAGCACCGGAGATAATGGTGATCCCTGCGGCAAGCCAGGATATATTGTTGTTGACGCAATAGGTTGAGTGAAGCGAGAGACCATGGTCAGGTGAAGTTGAGAGCAAAGAGTAGGAACAGGGACTTTGGGTGAAACAGGCTTCCTGGATGGTCGCTATCGGCGGAAAGAAGACAAGAAAGATTAACAATGTAGCCTGTTAGAAATACAACATAAATCTTTATAGGCGCTAAAGTGCCGGACTGGATGTGTCGAAGTGGACAGAAAGGACACTAACGCATGTTTGGCATATTAGTTTATACCTCGATGACATTGGAATGGATCCAGCCTGTCCAGGCTGGGAGGCCGGGTAATCCACAACTCGCCATCAGAGGGGGACATCTATTCCCAACGTGGTGTTGTAAGAGATGAATAAATATGTGATCGCCTACCTGGAGTTTTTTTTTCATTTCTTTGTACGTCATCGGACGTTATATGACAGCGAGCTGAACTAGTGTGTGCGCCTGACGTCCCAGACATCATAAAGTCACAGACGTTCATGACAGATGCTCGAAAGAAATGTATGGTTAAACTATACTTAACTGATTAACTGTCATGGGAGTGTTGCTTCTCCATGACAATGCCAGACCACATACGGCTCGATTAACTCAGGAGAAAAGAATCAACTAAGGTGGAAAGTTCTGGAACATCCACCTTACAGCCCCGACTTAGCCCCTAGCGATTTCCACCGATTTGGTCCACTGACAACACACCTTGGCGGGAGACATTTCGCGAATGACACCGAGGTTGAATGTGAAATGAAAACGTGGTTTAGAAAACAGAGCATGCATTTCTATGCAGCAGGTTTGGGAGGACTGATCAAACGATGGGATAAGGTATCAATGTTGGTGGAAATTATGTTGAGAAATAAAGGGACAATGTGTGTATAAAAATAATCTGGTTTCAAATTGTTATCATGTTTAGTTATTTTTCTACACCATTTGTGACTCACTTATTGACTTACTCTCGTAATAGGACAGTTAAGAAATTTCAGCATTTTAAACATGTGGCTTGCAGATGTAGTGTTCATTATCATAAAGTGACTTGCGTTACACTGTTTCGTCAATTCCACACGTTTTAAACATTTTCTTTTTCGGGTTTGCATGTGACTGTCGCCAGTTTACCCACAAGGCAACAGGTTTCTGTATCGCTTCGTCTTGGTGTGCTACCGTCAACATTGCTCTTTGGGTCATCTCATACTGTGTATATTGACAAGAAGTAACACACAACCCCAGCAAATCAGGTTCTTTCACTGCTTTATTCATAACATAAAACACAATGAAAGTGTAAAACAATCAGGCATATAAAACATTGTTCATTCGCAAAATATACAAACTCAATAGCCTTCTTTGGTTTCCTTTTTTTTTTTTGTGCAAGTCTCTTTTGTTTTTTGCGCTCGCTCTGAACTCAAACGTAGTCCATACACGCGCTAACTTCTTCTAATGCACTGGACTGCTTTTTTGTGTGTGAATTATCTTTCCCTATTACCAGTGTCCCTCGCCATCAGGCGAACCCACTCCGACTTCTGAGGTACCTGTAATTTACGTCCCAAAGTCAAGGACGAGAGGTCAAACATTTTAGTCCTACTGATCGATGTAGGGGTTTAACCTGCTACCTCGGCATCTGCATACCAGGTGTTCAACAACGAGTGCTCTTATTCATTAGGCCATGCATACCTCTTTGTTTTATCTTGAACAAAACATGATTGCATTGTGCTAGTTTATACAGGGTGTATTTTTAATGACTGTGTAGTGTTTGAAAATATTGCCGGTCCAAGTTTTGTATTCGCCCTCTGTGGAAATCATGCAACATAATAGGTAAATACAAAACTTGCAACAGCAATATTTTCAAAAACTACACAGTCATTAAAAATACACCCTGTAACTAAGCTGTATTATGGACTAACTCAGACAACATATACCTGAGGTGAGGAACATGTACAACACTCTGACAAACCTGTTTCCAACCATTTCAGTTTCCTGTATCATAAAGGAATCAATCAAGTGTGTCACTGTCATCCTTAAACCATCTTATAAGGGCAGTTCTATCAGACTGAGAATCAGAATGGAGAACCACTTAATTACCACTATGGGATATGTCAATCTAGTTCGAATCAATACTGTTGAGGATGCCATGGTTTAACAATGCTTACCTTGTATCCTGTCACTTTACTTTTGGCCACTCTCCTGTCTCTTATCGTGTTATGTTCATACAAAAGTTCATATTAAACTCTATCTTTCTCGTCTGACTAGTGTCCATATTTAGTTATCTTTCCTGATTTGGCATCATTACACCAAAAACTACTGTGCATCATTACTATATGTGGAAGCGGCACACATATTTTTCACCACATTCTGTTTTATCCATTTGTGACTAGTGTTCAAATATTCTGTGCTGTACTAAGCATAATTTTCTTCATACTCTTATTTATGTTTTCGTTTACAAAGCTTGCTATAACCAAAATGTTCACATTTGTAGCTTGATTTAACATATTTATTAATAGGTTCTTAGTTATTATATAATGCTTTATTCATTTTCCTAATATATTTCCCAATTTAGTCATGAGTTGGATATTATTTACATGGTCTGTGATTTCTGTTCACCTGGTCTGTCGTCCCTGTAAGGTAAGTACAAGGGTCTTGTGCTTGTTGTTTCCTATGCAGGATCTTAACATACCTTTAGCTTCATCTTAAGACTTGTGGATTAGGCTCTTATACACAGCACTACAAGTTAGATCTCACTTTTAAAAGTATTCATTAACATATTCAAGGTAGAGCTCTTCCTCTTGTTATATCTATTTTCTCGTAGTAGTGAATTTATATTAAGTAATGGTTCTTCTTGACATTTTTTTGTTAGTTATAGCTTGCATTGAACTCAAACATAGTTCATAAAAGAGCAAGAGGAATACGTGACAAATACCTTGATGACTTGACTAAATGGTATAACTGGGACTAAAATATAGATCCGATCGTGCGAGATGGTGAACCATATTTACCACACTTATGATGGCACTTGATTATGATGAGTTTTAGATGATTGATCATATTTTCTTTAGGGTGTCAAGTTAGTGAAGCACACACTGTTGCTTCTACCAGCTAGGTGATAATGATACTCATAAAGACTATTAACATTTTTATAACAGAGTCCATGGGAATATCGATACATGAAGCCCATAAGCTGGCACTCTCCCACTGTTTATACTTCACCTCCACGCCGCAAGGTACAAGAGGAACATGATGAGATGAGATGATGCTGATAACTTCTTTTCTGTTATCTCATTTTATCTAATTTATTGTACCATGAACACAGAATTAGATGCCTGTGGTGAGACAAGCAATATACGCACTTGTAATGACAGCTATATTGTCATACTGTGCACAGCCACTCCATTTCGATTCATTATATATATATAATATATATATCTATATATATATATATATATATATATATATATCTATATATATATATATATATTATATATATATACAGGTAGGCCCCGGTTAACGTAGGGGTTACGTTCTTGGAAAACGCGACGTTAAGTGAAACGACGTATAGCGAAACACTATTTCCCACAGAATTAAATTAAATACAGTGTATTGTGTACCACAGTAATGTTTATTTTGATGGTTGTTGGTATTTATTGGCTAAATAGAGGTGGGTTGGAGGGCAAGTGGTAGAGTTATTGGGACTTAGAGGCATCAAATTCTGCCTCTTCATCTGAGGATGAAACTGTAACCTCTTCCTGCCTCTTTTAATGGCTCTTCTCTGCTTGAACAAACAATTTGTCCAATGTCTGCTGCACAGCCTGTTTCCTTTTCTCTATGTAAAGCTCCCTGTAACAGTTGATGGCGCTTGTTACTGATCTCGACACTTTGGAGCTCCGTTCTCTGTTCGGGTCATCCTCATTTATTATGTCCATTGCCACATCAATCAATTGAAAGAATTGTGACAAACATTCAGCTGTCAACATTCGAGGTGTGGGAGTTGCAACAGGGTGCGCCTCTTCCTGCTGAGCTCTCTGCACGTCAAGTTGCATTAGGTCCTCATTAGACAAATCTTCTCCATGTGATGCAGGCAATTCATTGAATAGCATGAACGTCGTCAAATTCACAAAAGTCATGCACACATTCTGGCCACAGATTTCGCCACATAGCAATCAGGCATGCTGACGTTACCTCACTCCATGAATCCGCAATGTTGTCAATGGCCTTGGGGATGTTGTAATCTTGCCAGAATACCTTAATGGTAGGCTTACCTTTACCGTACGTAGCCTTGATGAGCTGTGAGGAGGTGCGACACAAATAATAACGTTTGAAAGTTGCAATGACACCTTGGTCCAGTGGCTGGATCAATGAAGTCGAGTTTGGTAGCATGAATACGAACTTGACGTTCTTGGACAAGTCGTCCAGAATGACTGGATGACCAGGGGCATTATCCAATAGGAGCAATATCTTAAACGCTAGGTTTTCTCTAGCACAGTATTCCCTTAGAGCAGGAATAGCATAAACAGTTACCCATTCCTTGAATAACGTTCCTGTTATCCAAGCCTTTTGCCGGCACACCATGTACTGCGCAACACAAGTGACGATGTTATGGCGGAACAAAGCGACATAAAGTGAAGTTATGTCACATTGTGACAACGAGGTTATAGCGAAACAACGTAAACCGAAGCGAAGTATAGCCGGGCCTACCTGTATATATACCATGCATATATATACCCAAACATGTGACCATATAAACATCATGGACATGACTAAAGGCGTGAAAACACACCTCACATTAAAAATATTATAAATCAACAGCAAAGCAGTTTTGCAACAATTAAACAAAACACAGAAGCCCCAAACAATATGTTGCACAACTATTGCCTGGCATATTTTGCTGTGTCTTGTCAGGTGCATACTGCAGAATTATATATCATATGACGTGAATAAATGAATAATAATTAAGCTACATCAATTACAATACATAGTCAGAGGTACTGTTAGAATATTGAACATCTATTATCCCCGTGGTTTTAAATTTTAAATTACTGTGGGGATAACGTATGTTCCACATTCTAACAATACCCTGTGACTATCATTTTTAATTGTTTCAGCTGAAGTATTATTCATTTACTCACCTCATATGATATATAACTAAATAAAAGTGTTGTGTGTTTGCCAAAAACATAATATATATCACAAAATATGACTTGTAAATATTCTTTGCATTTGTTGTGCAATGAAACTGAGATTTGAACCGCAGAACATAAAAGTAGAGCTCAAGACTATAACATGGCTACTTTTATGGTAACTAAATAAAAATAGTCATCTAAATATTAAGTAGTCACAATTATTTCCATTCTCGCCTTCATAAACGTTGTTTACAAACACTCTTTCTTCACGCAGTAATTTACAACTTTTTTAAAAAGTTTGCTCATTTTGAACTCAAACGTAGCCCATTAAAGTGCTACTACTTTTTTAGTGCACTGGGCTGATTTTTATATGTAGATTAGTTTTCCTATTATAGTGTCCCTCGACATCACTTTAACTTCAGAGGTACATGTAATTTACGTCCCCAAGTCAAGGATGAGAAGTCAACATTTTAGTCCAGCTGACCAGTGTAGGGGCTGAACCCCCAACCTTGACATCAGCACACTGGATGTTTAAGAACAATAGGTCTTTTCCATTCTACCATGCAGACCTCTAATTTACAAATGATAAGCAATAGTTGCAACCCACATCCAGTCCACCTAAACTGAACTAACTAGAACATTATATACAACAATAAGAAATATACAAACAGCTTTCTTTGGTCATGTGATGAGAAGAGAGACTTTGGAAAGCATGACAACTGGAAAGATTAATGGGAAAAGAGGCAGAGGCAGACCAAGAGAAATGATGCTGGATAGACTCAAACAGTGGCATGGGGAATATCAGTAGCAGAGTTTATCCAGAACACCAAAGACCGAGATCTGTGGAGAGACATGAACGCCTAGGCAGGGCACATGATGATGATGACTTTGTGAACTATCAACTTAGTACATTGTCTCAACATTAAACTTGGTAAATTAACCTGTAAATTGACTCATTTATAAATGTTAATAAGTAAATTTCTTTACATTTGTTGCAACAGTATTTATGTTATATATTTATATATAACATATGTAACATAAACATTTAACAACTTTAACAACAAATTTTAAACAACTAACTAATTTATGTTATATATTTTAAAATATGCATATTACACATGCTCAGTCCTCAGATGTAGCAACCATGTTATAGTATCTCTACTGGGGGAGGGGTTGTTTGGTGTGTGTGCATATGTGCATGTGTGTGTATGTCCATGTGCGCGCTCGTGCGTGCGTGTGTGTGTCTGTCCCCCCCTCCTCCCATCCACGCGCACACATAGCATGTGTATGTATGTATGTATGTATGAGATTAAACATGACATCAAGAACTTTAAAACTGATTTATTTTAAAATTTGGGGCAACACAATATCATGTTCAGTGATTCTTGTATTAATTAGATATGACTGAGCTATTGTATGACAGACACTAGATGGTACTACTTGCTTTCTGTTAGCGCTGAAAGTTGGGCAGCATTTACCAAACCCGACACCCAACATTTGTGTCAGTGGCTTCAGCGGGAGGAGCGCATTGGGAGAAAAAGGGGGGGGGGGTGTACAAGCCTTATCCTGGTGTGAGGAAATGCAATCTAAAGACTAAATGTCGTGGCAGGGCAGATCAGGCCCTAAGCTTTGGTTGGCAACTAGTCTAGGATTGAAGCTCAGACAGGCGGACAGTTGGAGAAATGCTTTCCTGATCCTGCAGCTTCTGCAGCTTGTCTTGTTCTAGATGTATTGGTGTTACCTTTCCTCTGGAGTAAACTAGGCAGGCCGATAAAGGAATCATGCTGCATGGGCAACACATGGTCTCTGTAATTCAGCCCAGGCTTTGTGCTATGGGCAGCACAATGTAACAAAATATCCCTGACAAAATGGCAAGTTACTAGTAGTTTTGTATAATAGTTAATTTCATATCCTTTACAGGACGTCGCAGTCAACCACAGCATTGTTGGCTGTTTGTGATTTCTTGGCAAGTTTACGTTCAGTAATTTGTCATTGCTTTCTTAACAACTGTCACTCATACCATTGTATGAAAACCAACAGAAGGTGGTCTGCTTCCAAATCGCCTGCAGCTGTGTCTCAAATGTAAGATTACAAATTCCATCAGTAACCTCTTCGCCACAGAGGTTTGTATACACTAGCAAATACAACTATTAACCCCAAGCCATTGAAAACATTATGTTAGTTCTTCTTCTTCTTTCGTTCGCTGTTATGTTAGTTAAAATAATAGGATTTTTGAAAATAAATAAAAACATAAAATGGTAAATAAAAAGTTACAGTGTGGAGTAATAAACTTAGTTATAATATGCTACGAGAATATAAGGAAGACTGTTTTTTAAATGAAGTAAAACAATATGGCTGCCATCAGCGTTTAGAAGAAACTAACCCAAATCAGCTACCCTGACAAACAAACTCAAATCAGCTACCTGACAAACAAACTCAAATCAGCTACCTGAAAGCAATATTTGTCAAACTAACTCTCAGAAAGTATTTTTCATTATTTGTGCAGTTATGTGTATACAATTCTGTTCAAAGACAGAAAAACATGGTCGTGATTAGGATAGTAAAATATTTACCCACTGATGCTGGAACTACATAATAATTGTCTTTTCTTGTATGTTAATCTCTCCATTCTTGTAGGCCATCATATATCTGGCCAAGTCCTTGCGAGTAACCATGCCGATGACTTGATTTTTGAAATTTATGACAACCATGTGACGCAGGCCAAGGGAGCGAAATTTTCTGAATATGCTTGAGTAAGAAGCACTCTGAAAAATATTTTGTAAACATTTTCATGGTAGAAACATGGAGAACAACTATAAAAATTACTAATAAACTACATTCATTAATTTGTGGGTTTATAATGATATGGTAAAATTACCAATGTAGAGCTCATTGAGAGCACTAAACAAATTCCAGTGAACCAAGAGGTGAGGAAAAGATACTGGTGCTGATAGGACATACATTGAGAAAACCAGAGAACTAGGCAGTCTTTTATTTGGAACTCATAAGGCAAACAAAATAACAGAAGACCTTAAACACTTGGAGAAGTCAATTACAGATAAAGATGAATAATATTTGGATGACATGCAAAGAACTGCAGAAAATAGCAAAAGATAGGACAGCTGATGCCCTAATGGGGGATAAAGAGGAGGTGGTGGAGGAGGAGGAAGAAGAGAAGGAGAAGGAATGAGAAGAAGTTAGCCACCCTGATCCAGTGCATCATAATCCCCTTTTTTCTCACTGCACTTTTCCTAAACTGGGAGAAAACCAATTTCATTCACTTTGCCATTTGGCCTCTTTCAATAACTTTGCATCTGCTGTTAACTATACCAGAAAGTAAGTGCAATCTTGCAGCCATGTTTTCTTCTCTGCACCCCCATCCACAGCATAAGTAGCCACATTTCTGCATGTGTCCAGGTAAAAGTAAGCTCTTCCTCTAGGTAATTTCCATTGTGTTTACAGGTTGGGTCCTTCTCCTTGTCCTTATTTCTGCTGCAGAAAGGAACCCCTGTATAGCATATTGCTCTACCAGCCATGACTGTTGTCACTGATTGGCTGTATCAGTCAACAATTCTCTATCCTGGTATCTGCTGCCTCGTAAGATGGTCTCAACTCTGCAATGTCCACGGCTCAGGTGCAAAGCTCCTACTTGACAAGATGACTTTTTGGGCTGGCACAAGGCAGTGAAAGTTGTGTTAAATCTTAGATTGGTTGTGAGAACCTCACTAGGCTTGGTTGTGAGAACCTCACTAGGCTGTGCTCTGAAAGCAGAACTAAGAGCCATCTTACTGTGCTGATTCATTCCATTGGTCAATCCAGTTGTTCCATAGTCAACATGAGGCTTTCTTCACAGTCTCACTCAACTGTCCTTTTAGTATCATTTGCTTAGTCACATCATATGCAGAATCAGAAACAACATCTTTTGCATCTATCTCTGTGGCAAACAGTCTGATTGTATAACCATTTTGTCTTAAATTGGCAACCAAGTTGTAGATAAGCAAAGGCTTAGGAGATTTTCAACATAAAATGGAAACATTAAATCTTGAATTTTCCTATCAGTTTGTTCTTGTCAACAGTTTCTAGACCAATTTCCATTATATCCTGTATATGCTGTACTGCACAATTGTCTGCCATTGAGGCATCATACACTTGACCAACATTTTTTATGGGTTCCTTCATGACTGTGGAGATTTCCTGCTTTGCCACCATTTATGAGATTGTCACCATCTTGCCCTTCACAATCAACAGGCTTCTTGATTTCTTGGGCTTGAAACTTAATCCTACACCAGCCAATCAGTCTATCTAGTCATAGGAGCATGTTGCGGGCATGGCTCACCTCTGGTGCCAGGATTGTAATGTCATCCATGAAAGCTTTCAGTGGCAATATCCTGCATTCACTACAAAGCTTTTGACCTTGTGCACAGCATCACATCCACAATTACATGTGACATGATGAACATATGCAAAATCATACAAATCATTGCTATGCCCACTTGAAGGTCAATTCATCTGGTCACGAATACTGGGGTAGAGACATAAAGTGAGAAGTGGAGAAGTATTGCTTTAGCAGTGTTGTGATCTCCTCAGGCATGTGGTACATCTTGCAGGCCTACAACAGCATCTGGTTGGATGCTGACCCATATGCACTGGCCAAGTCTAGACTTATTATGTGAAGGTCTGTTTTCTCAGCCTTCACTCTCTGGATTAACAACAACATCTGTTTTATTCCATCCTTGGATAGCCGTTCAAGCTAGGACACAGATAAGTGAAATTTATACTTTCATGTATTTGTTAGTCTATTTTTGTTTGTTTGTTCTGTGCCGACGAAGGCTTTGGCCGCAACGTCCATTTTGTTTCTTGTAGTCGTTCTTTGGTAAAGCTCACAACCTACTTCTCGTTTTTCAGTGATTCATTCACTCTCTGGATAACTTCTCATGTCATGGTGGCCTGTCCAACATATCTGGAGATCCCATGGATTCCCCTTTTCTGCACCATTTTATCAGCCTACTTGTTCTCCATTAAGCACATCATAACTCAGCTCAATATGATTGAGAATAATATCTTACCCTTGACAATTAGAAGAAACATCAGCCTGAAGTGGGTGAGATTGAACGAGTTTTGTACTTCAGAGATGTAGACTCCATTGAGTTTCTTTCATTCTGAGTTTATGCCCTTGATCCCCCACACAGAATTCAATCTGTTCAGGACATGTGGACATAGTGAACACACTGTATAGGGGACACCATTAGGAAAGGGTGCTGACTTGCAGTGCCACTGCCACAGTGTCCCCCCAAGATGAAGGCTTAATGTTAAAACTAATCATTAGTTCCTCTGGCCACAACAGGCCTTCAATCTCTCTGGTTATATGAGTAAGCATTCATTAGATGCTATTTCCCAGTTATTTGGTTGGTTGGTTGGTTGGTTGGTTGGTTGGTTGGTTGGTTGGTTAGTCAAGGGTCCAACTTCACGGCAACGGGTCGTCCCCATTATGCTCCATTCCCGTGCCAGCGAATATCACACAAAATGCTCCCCCACTGTCCAATGTGAAAAGTGGAATAGACGGGAGTCTCGGCAATCCAACAAGCCCGCACAGGTACACTGTGCATAATGCCGCCGTCAGAATGTCAACACAAAATTCATCCACGAATACCACAGTTCATCGTCAATGGACTCGGCAGTCACCAGAAAGACCTCACTGACCCAGGTTTTCTCACATGGCTCGGTCTCTTACTGCAGGGCGACCCGCCGAAAGTGTCGCACAAAGCACGAACTCCGCAGCTTCAGCGCCGACTCCCAGGAGTCTCCCGAAAAATGCACTCATGAACCGAAAGGGCAAAACAGTCAATTCAGCAACTGCCGGTAGCCATTGTTCCGAACATGCAGTTCACTGTACAGGACAAATGTAAAAGCATTCCACGCAAATTTCACAGCTCACGGTGTCGCCCACGCACTCACTCAATAGCAGAGTGACGGAACCATGTACTACCAGTCCAACACCTAACCGCCATGCTGGCGACTGGAAGCCTGCTATTTCCCAATTCTGAAGATAACAAACTGTGGCTGTTTGAAAAAATCTTTTGCAAACTGGAAAGGTTTCTTATCAATAGATTAAAACTATGTAAGAACTAGTATAAAGAAACATTGTATTACCTCAAGTACAACATAATGAGACTGGTTCATGAAAGGTGCCAGATCCAATATGAAATTTTCTTCCATCGGTGTAACGCTAACTTTCTGTTGAAGATTCAATGTTACAACTGTATAATATGAAATGTCTAAAGTGTCACACAACATTAAACAGCATCATCATTATCAAATTGATCAGATTATAGGCGGGTGCTGAAGTTTCCCAGCCATGTCTTGCCAATGGCTCATGTCTTCTGCTACTTAGGTCACTGCTACACATTTCCATTGACTTTTCTCTGCATGCCTGGGTAATAAAAGTTCACCCTAAGTTGTGGAGCATTGTCAAAATATAAGTTTTACAAAACACTACTTTGTGACCAATTGGCATTAATACTGTAATCATGGCTATATTGACAGTGATCAGGGAAAATTCATCATTTTACCACCTGTTAGTGCTCTGAGCCAAAAATATGTACAGTAAACAATATAAATATATGTGCTATTGCAGCTCTGAGAAAACATTGATCTTTCGTAGAGTATGCTATAAGATTATTTTTTTTTAGGAAAATGCAAAGAATACCATGGACAGACAGAAAAACCATGACCAAGTACTACAGGAGACAAATGAAAATCATAAATTGATTACAGAAATTAGACGTAGACGGTCAAAATTTTTTGGACATGTTATGAGAAGAAATGGATTGGATACTTAGTGACAACTGGCAAGATCGAAGGGAACAGACCAAGAGGAAGACCAAGAGGAAAATACCTGGATGGCTTGGCCACATGGCATGGATGAGACAGGAACACTGAGCTGATCCACGATGCTGGTGATCGAGTGAAATGGCGAGTCATGACCACCCACGCTTTCTGGCATGGCACATGATTGATTGCTATAAGATTATGTTATCCGTTATTAACTTGCCTGAGATTTTTTTTGTTTAATTTCAGGTTATTTATTTATATAGATTTGTATTTAAATGTTGAACAATACATAATTAAATGACAAGGCATTTACTTACACACGCACACTCAAATATTTGTATACACACACAAGCACAAACACTCACGCATGTATCACACACTACATAATACCAAACAGGTAACATACCTGTATAGATATGGCATACCTGTATAGGTGTGTATCTTGGATATGCTTCATTGAATTCCGATGTTTTCAAGTTGTTAATTATCTGATTGACACCTGGATTTTCCATGAACAGCTGTAATAAACAAAATAATAATTTTACAAATTATATGTGTGTACTTGTGTGTATGCATATCCTTGTTTCAAATTATGTAATCCTATATTTACTGCAATCACAAAGAAATCAATATTTCATGATGGTATGCAATAAAGAGCACAGGAAAATGGTGACCTGTCTGAGCCATTTCCTGTCACCAATGGAGTGAAGCAACGCTAAGTCCTGGCACAAACACTGTTCAGCCTCATGTTTTCAGCTTTGCTGACAAATGCCTTCGAAAACAACAACATTGGAATAAACATCAACTACCACATGAATGGAAAATTGTTCAATCTCAGAAGGCTGAAAGCTAAAACCAAAACTACCAGTGACACTGTCACAGAACTCCCCGTTTGCTGATGATTGCACTCTATACGCCAACTCAGAGGCAGACATGCAACACAATGTTTCAGCTTTCTCATGTCTGTGCCAACTTTGTACTCAATATCAACTTGGAGAAGACTGTAGTTATGTACCAGCCAGCTCCAAGTATTAATCACACCGTGCCGAATATCAAAGTGAATGTGTTATGGACAAATTCACCTATCTTGGCAGCACTGTGTCCCAAGCTGCTACAATTGATGACGAAGTGAATGCAAGAATCTCCAAGGCCAGTGCAGCCTTTGGCAGACTGTACAAGAACATCCAGAACAGAAATGGAATAAGCCTGCAAACAAAGCTGAAAGTATTCAAAGCTATCGTATACAATCATATTATCCATACTGCTGTATGCTTGTGAAACCCGGACTGTTTACCAGTGACATGCAATGAAATTAAACCTCTTCCACACAGTCTGCCTTATAGGAAGCTATTGAAGACGAAATGGCAAGACAAGATACCAGACACTGAAGTCCTAGAAAAAGCATCCATGCCCAGTATCCACACTCTACTAATGAAGAATCAGATCACATGCTCCCTAAACAAATTTTGTATGGCAAGCTGTGTTGTGGTAAATGCTCCCAAGGCGGTCAGAGGAAACGCTTTAAAGACACTCTGAAGATGTCACTAAAGGCTTTTGGAATTCATCATGACACTTGGGAGACTGCTGCCAAAGACCGAAATTTGTGGAGTACATCATTATGCAAGGATGCAATCATTTGTGAAGCAAACAGGACTGCAAGAGCTGTGAAAAAAAGGCTGGACAGAAAAATCACTGCAGGAGATACTCCTCCTGAATCATCAAGCATTCTTTGCCCACACTGTCAAAGAACGTTTCGAGCCAGAATAGGCCTTACCAGCCATCTTAGAACTCACGGCTCCATACTTTCAACCCCGCTGGATGAAATGAATGGTCATCATCATTCTAGATTGACAAACAACATGCATATCCATGTTTTGAATTATGTAATTCTATATTTATTGCAATCCCAAAGAAATCAGGAGCCTTGGAATGTGATCAATTTCGAACAGTTAGTATGATGAGCCACATCAAAAAATTTTGCTAAGAATCATCACGCAAAGAGTTTGGAAGAAAATACAACCCCAAATAGGAAAAGAACAATGTTGGTTCATAGAGTACAGTAATTGCTGGGTCTATGCTGAGAACATTAATTGAGCGTTCTATAGAAGTAAATAAAGCCCTGCATCTTTGCTTTATTGACCACGCAAAGGTTTTTGATAAAGTAAGACATGTCAACATGATGAAGATGCTTGCAGATCTACAAATTGATGGGAAAGACCTTAGACTTGTAAAAGAAACATATTGGAAACAACAAGCTGCCATAAAGATTTATAATGAAGTAGGTCAATATCAGCCTATCAAGAGAGGTATGTGACATGGATTTCCCTTTACAGTGAAAATATTTTTAGAAATTTAGAAGATATGAGAGGAATCACCATTGGGGGATGTAAGATAAAAAAAATATTAGATATGTGGATGATACAGTATTGATTGCAGACAATGAGCAGGATCTGCAACATTTGTAGATATGGTTATTGCACACAGTGAAAAACTAGGGTTAGATATAAATTGTAAGAAGAGAAAGATTATGGTCGTCACTAAGAAGAAAGAAATACCACAATGTAATATATAGGTAAGTGGGAATGGTGGAGAAAGGAACACGAAACTGATCTACAACTCTGGTGATCGAATGAGATGGCAGAACATGACCGCCCACACTTATCGGCATGGGACATGATGGATCGGTGCCAGCGAGCTGTTAGGGGTACTGCTAGAGTATATGATTACTCTATAAATCAGTTGACACAGTTGCATCACAGGTGAACAACAAACTTTATTGACAACAGCAGCATCAGCAATGGCTACGTCAGCACATTAGTGCGGTATGCACGTTCCCACCAGCACCTGACCTGCCTACAACTCCACATCCTCTCGTCATGACTGCCTACAACTCCACATCCTCTCGTCATGACTGCCTACAACTCCACATCCTCTCGTCATGACTGCCTACAACTCCACATCCTCTCGCCATGACTGCCTACAACTCCACATCCTCTCGTCATGACTGCCTACAATTCCACATCCTCTCGTCATGACTGCCTACAACTAGACTTCCTATACAACATCTGATGGAAGATGCCCTGAAGAGTCCCAATATTAACGGTACCAGATGCGGTCTGATAATGTGTGTCCATTGGCCTTTCCTCAAAGTACTGAGTGTCATTTGAGATCCTCTGGTTACTCCCTACCACACCATTCTCTCCAGGCCATGATGATTTATCTGTTTTTCCACACTATTCACACGATTCCAAAGGTTCCTGCCCACATCTGCTTTATCATGTACCATTACCTCACCCAGCAGTGATGACCCAGCCAATCTGTCCACCTGCTCATTGTCCATCACACCAGCATGTTCTGAATAAAAGATACAATGGATGCTATCTATTTTGATGTTTTAATTGAAGCATGCCACTCTGCATAAAGCATGCCACTCAGCATATATACTCACACAAACCTCAGGTCCTGTATGACATCACACTGATGTTGGACAATAGGATGCCTTCATCCGACATACAGGACTTCGCGCTGGAGCTCAAGCCAACGAACACAAGCAAGCATGCTCTGTGAGTCTGTTACAATCACAACATGAGTGTGCTGTTTGTCCTCAAGCCAGCTAAATGCTGCAGTGACTGCCTCTACCTTCATTCTCACACTATATTTCTGGTATCATTTGTCAGGCTCTCCTGCATTAAAAACTGTCCATAACCATCGCTATGAATCCCACAGGAATTTCTTTTGCCTCTTAGCACAGAGATAAATGATACATCACCTGGGCACGAATTGTCGTGAATCAATTGTTGCATATCCCATTCTGCGCAGCAGGCTGGCCAACCTCTGCACTCCCGGTTCAATGTTATCATAATAATCCTGCACAAGTCTGACTTTTCGTCTAGCATTCTGACCCACTCCTTTCCTTTGTAATGTTCTCAAGCTTACATACTTCTCTGATTGTGTCCTCTGCCTGAGCCATCCATTGATTTGTCTCTTATCAGCCTGTGACCCTTAACTGTGTCCAGCACTACATGCAGAGAGTGTTCCTTGTCTGTGGCCACTTTGAGATATGACTTAGCCTGCAGCATCTTCGGCCTGTCCGTAACTAAAGATATGTTGTACTGCATACACACTGCCGGCATGCCCCTTGTGCATCCTAGGATCACCCGTATAGCTTCATTATGTATGTACTCTACTTTCATTAGCTGACTCTTTGATACAGTGAGCAATCCCAAACTATACTCAATTACTGCTACAAGTCAATGTATGCGTGTGTGTCTCTGAGCATGTGCGTGAGTGCATGTGTGTGTGTGTGTTAATTTCAGAGTCAGAAAGTAGCCTATAATCACTCTTGACAAGGTGGCGAAGGAGAGTGAATAAAGACATTATCATTATATTTAACCAGAACTTAATGCATGGCAGTTTTCAAGAAAGCACAAATTCTAAAATGCTCAATAGGTAGTAAAGATTTAAACATACAAAAATAGGATAATTTTTAAATATCAAGGCTATAGAATGATGTCTCATGGAATATGTGAAACAAAGATAAAGGATACACCAAGTTCAAGGACTCTTATGAATGAATGAGTAGCATCATGAAAACCAGAAATATTATAAGGACAAATATCACACACTCCAAGACCATCCCAAATACAACATTTCTAGGCAAACCTTTGGGCTAGAGAAACAACAATGTAACATGTCACACGACGTTCTTGATGATAATATCACGAAGTTCTTACGATGATATGTTCATGATATTGTCGTGTGATGGTCGTTGTCTAGGTAACGAATACTCCTGGTGTGTCAATGGAGATATCTAACTGTCTTGCAATATAACTCACCCCCGCAGTGCACATTCACCAGTCATTAAACAAGATTCAGTTGGCACACATAATCCTTTATTACAGAAATAACATGGACAAACGGAACATGTTTATAAATCCAGAACACAATGTAATCCACCGAAGAGATATATATATTCCTCACAACTCTACACGCACACATCAATGCCTTCTCACGGCCTGCTGAATCTCAAATTCATAGACATTTAGTCCAGCTACTATCCACGGCTGGATCTCCCACAATACGACCCACCCACTGGGTCGGAGCCTCTGCTCTCTATGTAACCCACCCTGGGTTTTAGGACTGCCTTCACAGCTCGGAAAATCACACAACACAGTTCTCCATCGACTACCGGACTACCGACTCCTTCGGTATCTAAAACTCAACTCCCTTAAAACGACCTGACCCGCAGTCGGTCTCTTCTCTCACTGACTTTCAAGTCTCCTGACTTCACACAACACACAACTGTCTTTCGCCCCATCCGCCCTAGGGGTATCCACTCACAACCGCCCCATTAATATTATTTCTCAGGGTTGATTGTTTTACTCGTAGCCAGGTCACTCACCTTACTGTCTCCCACTTTCACCCATTCTTTCTCATGCCCGGTCACTCAACTCATTGTCAATGACCCAGGCTTATGTCATAACATAAACTTTATGGACCACTGAGTGAACTAAAAAAATAAAAAACAATGAAGTTTATACAAGAAACAACAGTGCAGATATAGACAGTTAATTTCAGGAGAACAAAAGAAGAAGAAGAAGAAGAAGAAGAATATGGGCAAATATCTGATTACTGAAGTGTTATGTGTGGTCTGTTCTTATGTACAGATACAAATGCTAAAAAATGTATAATGAAATGAAAAAAGTGGTATTAGAGAAGAATTTTGAGAAAACTGTGAACAATGAAGAAAACAAATAATGAGGTATTTTTAAGCTGCAGGTGTTACTAGATATAACCATCAGGAAAAGACAAATAAAAATAATGGGCATATTAGCAGAAGTGATTGAACAGAAAAACTGCCCTTAAGCCAGAAAATACTAGGCAACAGAAGCAAAGGAAGACAGAAAGATCTGTGTGAAAAGCTTAATGACTGGGCAAAGAAAAATAAAATAAGTAATAACAATTTCATGAACATATATGATGACAGATAGAACTGGAGTCTTGGTTACCAATGTATGTGCCAGACCAGACATGTGCAAACATTATATATAATCATATCTTCAAATGTTTTAAAAAGTGGCTTACAGCAAGAGGGCTGACTTCTTTGCATCGGGTTTTATCCAATATCTCTTTTGACAGAGCAGCTTGCTAAAGGCCTTTCACAGAGCACAAACTCCATAGCTCCAGCAATGAGCCCCAGGAGTCTTCAAGAAAATTTCATTCATGAACCGAATGATGGAGTCTAGAAATGAACCCATGATTTTCAGAGCCTGAGGCTGGTGGTTTAGCCACTTTTTCACAGAGCATGAGGCTGGTGGTTTAGCCACTTTTTCACAGAGCATGAGGCTGGTGGTTTAGCCACTTCATCACAGAGCATGAGGCTGGTGGTTTAGCCACTTCAACACAGAGCATGAGGTTGGTGGTTTAGCCACTTCATCACAGAGCATGAGGCTGATGGTTTAACCACTTTGTCACAGAGCATGAGGCTGGTGGTTTAGCCACTTCATCACAGAGCATGAGGTTGGTGGTTTAGCCACTTCATCACAGAGCATGAGGCTGATGGTTTAACCACTTCGTCACAGAGCATGAGGCTGGTGGTTTAGCCACTTTGTCACAGAGATCCCCAGATCTGCAAACAAGTAGTTCACTTTATAACATGTCACTACATAAAAACAACTGCAAACGTACTTTTGCAGCTTAGTTTCCAGCTGGCATCTAAATAACTGTTATACATAAAGACTCTAAATTATAAGCCTGCTAGGTTACAAACATCTTATCACCTTCTTTTGCAGCATGGTGACTAGTTGACTTCTCAATATCAGTCCTCTGAATGTACCAAAGGTTTCACAATTGTCTTCTATCTGAAACATACATAAAGTTAATCTATATATTTTTGTCACTTTCAGGGTAAACTTTATGTAGACAAAAAGTCATGCTGTTACTAATCCTTGCATATTGTACTGATATTCTTCAGTCCATAAGTAAAACATTCAAGGTAAAGATAATCACATGACAGATACTGTCATAAGGGTGTCAGGTGTTAGGCTTTTTCATACACTAGGTCAAGGAATAATTATATGTGGCAGACAATTTTCTTCTTTAGTATTGTTTTTTTTTTCTAGATAATTTTAAGCACTGTTGTTTCCTAGATACTTTTAAGCACTGTTTTTTTCCTAGATAATTTTAAGCACTGTTTTTTTCCTAATAATTTTAAACACCATTTTTTCATAGATAATTTGAAGCACTGATTTTTCCTAAATCATTTGAAGCACTGTTTTTTCCTAGATCATTTGAAGCACTGTCTTTTCCTAGATAATTTTAAGAAAATTATGTGCTTGATATCTCTGAGGTTATCTTTACTGAGATTAGACAAGTAACTACATCACAGAAAAACGAAGTGCGACAGAAAACATTACTGTATTGTCTTCAAGAATATTGGCACTGGTTTAATAGGAATGGAGCTAATTGTTGTGGTACCCTATGCTTGCAGGGCTACTTATTGGCACCTTGCTGTCTTGACAGATGATAGTTATTGTGCTTCAAAAAAAAAAAGGCATACAACCAAACTAGATCTGAAGATAGAACCAGAGGAAGACAAAGAAAGTAATGGATGGACACTGTGGCCACCCGCTAACCACAAGATGAAAGAAGTAGCAGTTAGTATGAGGGCGAGTCAATAAGTAAGTCACACAGTTCTGTGGGATGGCAGGTAAATGTAGTTGGTGTTTTCTACAGGTGACATTAGGTGACAGCAACATCGAACTTTATATTCCAAGTTTGTCAAGTGGCGCTAGGTGTCTCATGCGCATGCGCAGTGCATAAACAAAATGGCGACTATTCACGGAGTGTACAACCAAAGAGATACGTGCTGTTGTGCATTTTTGTGGGCAAAGGAACTGCCTGCAAAGGCCATTCATAAGGAAATGCTTCCTGTTTATGCTGGCAAATGTTTGTCCCGTAAAGCGGTGCATAGCTGAGTAGAAACATTTTCTCAAGGACGCTCTAAAATTTTTGATGAAATCCAATCTGGTCGTCCTGTTGAGATTGCAACAGAAGCATCCGTGCAGCGGGTGGAGGAGATGATTAGATGTGACAGGGAGTAATGACAGACTCTGTAGCATCTGCAATAGGGTGCTCACATGGTCCACTGAAAAATCACCTTGGCGGGAGACATTTCGCGAATGACGCCGAAGTTGAATGTGAAATGAAAACGTGGTTTAGAAAACAGAGCACGCAGTTCTATGCAGCCAGTTTGGGAGGACTGATAATATGATGGGATAAGTGCATCAATGTTGGTGGAAATTATGTTAAGAAATAAAGGGACAATGTATGTATAAAAATAAACTGGTGTCAAGTTGTTTTCATATTTAGTTATTTTTCTACAGCCATTTGTAACTTACTTATTGACTTCCCCTCGTATGACTACACCTGTTGGTTCATATACAGTGCAAACCGCTTGAGGCTATCTCAGATGTGTCGAATTTCTGATGTGAATGCATTACTATATGCTTGAACTCGTATAAGAGGAACTTTGATAAGAAGAACTTTTTAATGGGTCCCAGGTGAATTCGCCTTATTAGGTCTGCACTGTATTGACTTCAGAACTACATATTTTTAGTAACAGGTTTGTCTCCCCTGCCAGGATTCATATTAGATCATGGGGCACGTAGTGCAGACAATCCAAATCTTCAAGCAGTTCAGTGCGAAGATTGAGCAGGTCGAGTTTCATGCCTTGCGTGAAAACATCTTTTTAACACAGGAAGGATAGGAAATGAAACTGTGTGTATAACTAACTGTATGATGAGAAACCGAAAACAGTAGTGGTTTCGATAATAAGTAGAATGAGTTAAATGCCCGTGAACAAATATGACATCGAGGGCGGCATTGAGAAGTAAGAAAAATATGTCAAGTTAACAGTGAAGCGTGGATTGAACATCAACATGGGATCAACACAAGAGATCACATAAGGAGCATAACGGGCTCATAGCAGGCGAGTCCTAGCTTAATGACCAGAGAATGTACGACTGTGTCAACAAGGCAGTATAGTTAATTGAGGATTCAATTCCATAATTCCGGATAAGGACATTGTGAATAGAAATGTGTTTGCAGAACGCTATACAGAAATGAAACAATATCATTTGCGAACAAATATTAAAACCGTGAATTAGACTATGGACATTTTAGAAATTTGTTATTAGAGACATTTTAATTAAAAATAAGAACTGTGTGATATTGATATCTAGACATGTCGAGTGATAAGATGTTGAATGGTAAACTATCTGTGCGCAGTAATTAGATAGTCGATTATTATCAAGAAGAGATAAGATCAGAAATGAAGAAATCAGGACTAAAATGGGGGTTATAGCTGCACTAGATTTTATTAGAAGGCAGCAAGTCAAATGGTTTGGCCATGCAAGTAGCTTACCAACTAACAGTATACCACAACAAGCAATGATGTACAGACCAGATGGAAGCAGAGGAAAAGGCCGACCACGTAAACAATGGACGCCGGGAATTACAGAGTCCATGGGATTACTGATATATGAAGCCCATAAGCGGGCACTCTCCTGCTGTTTATACTTCACTTCAACACCTCAAGGTACAAGAGGAACATGATGAGATGAGATTATTATCTTGTGGAAATGTGTATTTAGCGATCATGTTTACATTTTTGTGTGCTATTGATTAGCTAATGTTTAGGGAAGTTGTGGTGAAACGCCAATGGCTCATGTCCTCATGCCTTCTTTTATTTTGGATAAACAGGGGGAAACAGCTTTCGGAAGATCTCAGTTCTCTTGTTCGCTCAATCTCCATGAAAGATAGTTCTTTGGGTTACCTTCATAACACAATCTTTACATAGAGCGAGTAGATATAGGTCTTTTCTTTCGGGTAGACCCGATGGAGCGCCTTGCACCAAATGCGCACTGGTGCAGCTTCTGGAGAATTCATGTCCGTTTCTACTGATCGCTACCCACTGCCTAATGTCAAGAGTTCAAGTTAAAGATTGAGACATTTTAAAAGGCAGAATACTGGTGGGCTATGAAAGGTAATCTTAGGTTGTAATTAGTTTTGCACTTATAAATCTCTATTGTCTTAACGACTGAGATGATATGGCGAAACAGCAGTCTTGCCATATTGGGAGGGGGTGACCGTTAGCCAATCTGGCTAAGCTTCTTAATCTTGGAATGGCAAGGGAACAAATCTGAACAATAAATATTTCCCAAATGATATCGCTTGTTCTTGGCAGCCGATAGACGAGTGCTATCTTTCTTCCTACGGTTTACCTCTACTTAGTAGCTTCTCTCATTTAAATATAAACACATTTGATAGCTACGGTGTGCCGGAAGGAGGGAAGGGCTCCTTGGGGATGGGGTCCACCAATCTATGATCTATCTTCTTGAGCCGGAAGAGGCTACCCACGGTGCTATCTCTTTCGTCTTTTAGTCGAGAGGATGATGTCGGGATTATAAATAAACTTCTTTATCTCATTGAGAGAACATGCATTCCTCTGAATCTACGTGTTATGTGAGGCACTGCCGGTACATTGCGGCGACAGCTCAGACAAGAGCAGCGGCCGGAAGGGGTAGTATCTTCTTTCCTATTCTTGCTGGGAATGGGGAACTACACTGCGTGCCATACAACCCCACTACTATAATATTAGTTAAAGGGGAGAAACACACAGATTACTAGGCACACCACACCACAAGATATTTGTCGTGAGAGGGGCATGGTTTGCAAGGGAGAGAGAGACTGGGAAACGAATGTGCCCAATAATAATAAAGGCAGGGTATGAGTGTGGAGAGTGAGTCTTGTATGCAACAGGGTGCATAGGATAGCCGACAGGACGTCTACAAGTTGGAGGTCTGCTCAAGCCAGGACGTAGCCAATCCAGGGGCTACCTGACATGTCAGACTCATTCAAGCAAGCCACTTATCTACTTATCTTGGTAAGCCAAAAAGTATAACTAATGTATTAACTGAGGCCAATTGGACCTCAGGATTGTGGTGCATGAGTCAGCTTGGTCCCTCACTAGTCTTTCTCATCTACAGGGTCCTTCTTTTGAAGTCTTCTCATCGACTTAAGGTCGAGTGTAAACCGGAAAGTGTGTTGAAGGACTTGAGAGGGCTTCTATGCCCAAACTTATAAGCACCTGATGAAGCCAGGGCAAGTCAGTGGACATACCAGGTATAATGTGTTTTTTCTAATATAACTGGAGAGGCGTTACAAAAATGTAATGAGTGACACAACAGCCAACTCAAGTCTTCTCATTGACTTAAGGTCGAGCGTTTGCTGATGAGGCGGTTTGGACCTACGCCAATTCCCATCCTTGTCCGGGACAGCGAAAGACTCTGATTCATTCCCTATACCCAATCTGGTATCATGACTTTGGTTCCCAACCTCAATTGTGCCCAGTGATCCCATGGCACTTTCCCAGACCAGATTACTGACTATATCGTGGTGACCTAGGAAACTTGGAAGCTGTTGTTCGAACAACCGACGCTGGATAGAGAGACTGGAACCTTTGCCCGGTGAGGCAGTTGTGAAATGACTGGACAATTTCAAGATCTGTGCTATATGATGTTCAGAGTTTTCTGGATTCATTTCTGGACTAGAGTTATCTCATCAGTTTTGTTTTCTGGACTTGTATAGGTTTATCTGTCTTGGTGTTCTTCTGTGTTGTCTTTATTACGGTATTAAATTCAAATTATAGTGACTGAGACGATCGTCATGTTACGTGTGTGTCAGCCAGAAATACACTGCAGGAAATAACCCTGAGGTCGAAAGAGAGTGTGACAGTAAGTCCGGGGAACGGATGAGGGTTGGCAACAAAGACCTATTCCCAGCCAGGGCAAAAGAATAAGTTTGAAATATTGTGACGAGACATTATGGGACCCTCCCCATAGCTTGTTACAGAAGTAATTGTGTTAGCAATATGAGATTATTGGATTATATATATAGTTAGATAGTAGAAAACAGTGACTATATAAATCAGTCTATGTCAATAGTTAACCTACAGGATGTGCAGTAAATTAATATACAAATATATAGGAAGTAATGCAGTTGCTTTATATTCCTGAATTTGAGGACAGATATAGGAAATGCTTTGTTATTTTAAGATTAAATTATATTAATTCATTAATGAAGTTAACATAGGATAGTTAGACTTTATATAATCATGGGAAATAGTATTATATTAGAATACAATTATATTAATAGATTTACGATTATATTTAGCAATTATGTTTGTTATGGATGTAAGAGATTATTACTTATATTAATGAGTTGGGAAATAATAACAAGATTAATTATAATGTTTTCGGAACTTATATAAGACAGTTAACATTTACGATGGTTGATATTGTTTATTGTTGTTTATTTATGAGAGAACTAACATATACTGAATTAACAGCATGACATCAAGTTGCATGTTTGATTAACTACTGTTGTGTTTTGGAGTTAATTTCTTGTTAATAATACATAGCAAGGAGAGCATTGCAGGTATGATCTTAAAGAATATTGAGGTATTATTTCAAAGCTTTTGGTTTATAATTTTCAGTGAATAATTTTTTATGAACTTAGGTTATTGCATGCAAAGTTGTGGTTTAATTATCATCATAATTACCTGCATGCGATAAAATTAATTGATTACAATATTACTATTTTCTTAAGTATAATTTCAGCTATAAGTAGCAAGTATATACTGAGGTACACTGTGCAGTATTGGCATAAAAAGGAGACTTTTCTAAGCTGATCAGATTAGGACCATCTCCAACTGACTATTGTCGCTAAAAGGACAACGCCATATGGATATGGTAATACACTATAGTTGTGCCAAGACTTATCTCTGATCTTATATAGGATTGTAATAATTATCCTGTGAGGAGAAAAAGTGGTTACAGAAATAAAGATGAAAGAAATGGAATGTATAACTTTCTTCAGCATAACTATGAATATTCTGTTCTTGGTAGGGTTTTCTTGCTATGAAGCTATGCTGAACTGGCCTGCTGTTTATAGATCCCAACACTTTGTGAATGTTTAATGTGAAACACATGCACACAGTTAGTCCTGTTTTTTCACCCTTACTCTTGTTTGAGAATAAGTCAAGGGGTATGACATCATTGATTCCTCTAAGAACAATTGTCCTGGTAATATATTGCTCAAGATTAATACTAACAATTTTTAAAGTTAACTGTTGACACCATACCTTTAGGACTGCAATCCCTAAATATGCATAAAATTTAGACACAAATATACAACAACAATAACAGAAAACCATTCAACAATAAATGTAATGCTACGAAACGTGCACATTTATGGAGCTTACCACAGGATTATCTGGATCATAAGCTCTCCACTAAAACATGCACATTTATTAAGCTTACCACAGGATTATCTGGATCATAACCCTCCACTACTGGAAAACCATTGTGGGGTTCTTCCTTAAGCCTTCAACAGGATTATCTGGATCATAACCCTGCACTAAAACATGCACATTTATTAAGCTTACCACAGGATTATCTGGATCATAACCCTCCACTACTGGAAAACCATTGTGGGGTTCTTCCTTAAGAACTCTGACAATTCTTGCAACAGATTCCCTCATGTTGAACACAGCTACAGGATGGCTCATTACTGATCTGCAGAGGATTAAACTGAATAACACATATTGGACTTCCAACACATAACAAGGTAAACATTTTGGACAATAAAATAATTGCAATTATGAATTGATTATTATTGTTTAGAAATGCTGCAATACTTCCAGACAGAGTTGCTTCAGTTCAATTGTTAACAACTTTGTTATGAATTTTGCACACTTCACATTGCCAAATTATCCATCAAACTGGAGTGTAAAGAAACAATGCTTATCTCTACCTCAAGTTCTAGAATTGTGACATGATGGTTCTGCAAGACAAAGTTTGCACTTGGTCAGTGACCTGATCATTTAGGCTTGTTGAGGGTCAACCAGAATGTGGTCCATTCACTTCTTAATTCATGTGATGCTCATGGCATCATCATTATTTGCCTGTTAAATCATCCAAATAGTTTCCATTTGGGTATCATCAAGCGTTTGACAAAATGTGATGCAATACTGCAGTTCAAGTTGTTCAGATATTTCAAGGCACATGAAAATCTGACTGCCATTCACTAAACTCATTCACTCACATGCAGATTGCCACAGGCTGATGCTCTCTGTGAGGTGGAAAAAATGGAAGCATGCAGATGAAGGTCCCCAAATCATGCTGCTGCTAAAAGCTTCAGTGTTGCTGTTGTGTTCCCAGACAGACATCTGCACATCTAGGCAATAAATACGCACCCTGATCATCCTCTTCCTCAGTTGCTAAGGATTTTACTTTTCATAACCCTTCATTTTCCTCTGGATATTGGGATGGACTCTGTTGACAATGAATATACCTAACACTTGGGGAGAACACATGACCAACTCAGACATAAGCCACACTAGTCTGGATGTGCTGTGCTGAATTCTGACTTGGTTACATCCTCAAATGCTTCAACAGAAATTAAGTTTTAGTACTGGATTTCCACATCCTGGTGATTTCTGAGCTCGGAGAGGGGAAGGAAAGCTCTGTAACATAGTTCCCCACACCCCCCAACGATGATTATTTGTTACGAGGTGTAACGGGGCAGTTGATTACGGAAGACTGTGCAGACAGAATTCCTTACACTCGACCAGGCTGACAGTCTTAAAAAATTATTGGTTTGTTAATAAATGGAAAAACTAAAGAGAATGACCCCAATAGATATGAGACTGGGACCCTGGACGAGTAGCAAGAGTCAAGAAAATAAGCCTAATTCTGAAGTTAGCAGCAGTGTATAAAAATGACTAATTAACCTCCCATTCACACACTCTTGCTTGAAAGTTATACATTCCCCAGGAAGATAACAACAACAAGTAGAAGAAAGAGTATCTTCTGCACTCTTTCACTCTGAACCCACTCTCACAGAAAATGAACTTCTGAAGACGTAAATTATATAAGTGATAAAGGACAAAATGGTATCTTGTGCTGGCTTGTATGAAATACACAAAATGATTAAATTTTCTTTATTGGAGACAGTCACTATGTTTGGAGCATCAGTGGATCCTGTGTCTAAGGGTGAGACAGTCGCTATGTTTGGAGCATCAGTGGATCCTGCATCACAGAGTGAGACATAATCACCCTACAGAAGGCGGTCAACATCTCGGGTCCTCCTGGTGTGATTATTGAAAATTCATCACTCCACTTGACAGTAATTCATTCACTTGACAATAAGAATCTTGGTGTTACGGAATGGAGAATGTCTAGTATGTCCCACAATTTATGATGGGACTTAACAGTCCACTTATGAATGTGCAGGTGGCATGATGATGAGGGACATAATCACCTTACAGAAGGCGGTCAACACCTCAGATCCTCCTGGTGTGATTATTGAAAATTCATCACTCCACTTGACAGTAATTCATTCACTTGACAATAAGAATCTTGGTGTTACGGAATGGAGAATGTCTAGTATGTCCCACAATTTATGATGGGACTTAACATTCCACTTATGAATGTGCAGGTGGCATGATGAGAGGGACATAATCACCTTACAGAAGGCGGTCAACACCTCGGATCCTCCTGGTGTGATTATTGAAAATTCATCACTCCACTTGACAGTAATTCATTCACTTGACAATAAGAATCTTGATGTTACAGAATGGAGAGTGTCTAGTATGTCCCACAATTTATGATAGGATTTAACAATCCACTTCTGAATATGCAGGTGGCACGATGACGAGTGTTATAATCTATGTTGTCAATATGGTTTAATTGTCCACTGTAAATGAAGAATAGCATATAGTAGGTGCTGGACGTAACCTCTAGATCAGTGGTTCTCAACCTGTGGAGAATTCCCCCCTAGGGATTTCCAGGGGGGAATGAAGATTATTTCAAGATCGCGTTAATACAAGAATAGATTACTTGATATTGTTTTTTCCTTCCATACTTTACAGTTCTTTACTTCTCTCCCTTCTGAAATTCGTTTTATAACGTAAGTAGACCCATAAATCACATTTTATAGAGACGTCTAGACTTGTTCTAGTATCTGTTATTAAATTTAGCTTCCATTTTTACGTATACTGTGTAAAGGGGGGAGGGGGGATTTATAGGGATGAAATGCGAAAAAGGGCGGGTGGGGGGGGGGGGGGATGACATTCTGAACATATGTTGAAGGGGTGCATGGGCCAAAAAAAGGTTGACAACCACTGCTCTAGATGAATGCCATACAGAGGCTATGGACTTTGTTCATTGTGAAATTACAAATATTTTCACCATGCATTATAGGTGGTAGGTAAGAATTTAATTGTTCCTTATGATGAAACATGTGTAATTTGACAAACATTCAGATATTCCTATGTAGTTGGTGTTCCTATAGTTCATGTGGTAGTTGGTCTCAAAGCAGCACATGTTTGTGACAGGACACCTTATGTACTCAAGTCACAGAATATGAAGGAAGTAAAATTGTAACAACAAACAGAAAGTATTATTACTTACTTTGCGCTTATGTTTGTAGAAATTGGCAGTGGCTCCCATCCTAATATTGGTACACCTTGCAGATGTATATGGAGGTCATAAATTCCCTACATAAACAGAATGAAGAGTAAATAGTGAAAACAATTCAATGAATAGTTTATTCCAGGCATTGATACATTGTAAATAATGTTTTAACTGACGTGTGTTGTAAGGTGCTCACCAAACCTGACACTCCACATTGTGCCAATGGCTTCAGGTGGAGAAGCACAATTGGGAGAGTATTAGCCTTATTTTAGTGTGAGGAAATACAACCTAAAGACTAAATGTCATGGCACGGTAGACTATGCCCTAAGCCTTGGTCGGCTACTGGTCTAGGATGGAAGTTCTGACAGGCAGACAGTTAGTTCTGCATCTTGTTTTGTTTCAGATGTATTGGTGTTACTTTTCCTCTTGCATAAACTAGGCAGGCCAAAAGAG
The DNA here is from genome assembly GCA_014155875.1 of Cepaea nemoralis. NCBI lineage: Eukaryota > Metazoa > Mollusca > Gastropoda > Stylommatophora > Helicidae > Cepaea > Cepaea nemoralis. Next base: position 5,757 of record JACEFZ010005554.1, on the reverse strand, counting down.
AGATCATGCTGCATGGGCAACACATAATCTCTATAATTTAGCTCAGCTTTGTGCTATGGAGTGGCATAACTCCATTTTACAAACTGTCAAGAGGGCAAGGTGCCAGTCAGTGAGTAAAAATATGATGTTAAGTTGTATTTAAGTAGTAGAAGAATCACTTACTGAAAGTTTATGTTTGGTCTGTTCTTGTTTGTGAATGTTGAACAATGAGTACTGACATGGTAAAGGAAGTGGAGGTATTGGAGACATAGGTTTTTTTTAGAATGTTCAGAATATTGTAGGCAAAGAAGAAAGGAAATTTTGAAATACTCACAGCTGTAGGTGTTATCAAAAGCATAAGAACAAGATAAATTATGCTCACAGGCCACATAAACAATTGTGCAATGATGAAGAATCACTGGTCACGATGCCATGGGTTATCAGACGTGTTAAAATAACAATAATGGCATACCTCTATGAGACATTTCAACCCATCTCTCTCTCTCTCTCTCTCTCTCTCTCTCTCTCTCTCTCTGTGTGTGTGTCGGGGAGATAGGAGAGAGAGAGGAGGAGATAAGAGAGAAACAGAGAAAGAGAGAGAGAATGAACGAACGAACAAACTTTACTTTCAAAGGGTAACTAATTGGGCACGCATTTGGCCCTTCCAATCACTCATCTTTCCTTCATCAACAGTGCATAATACAATCACATTGGAAAAACAACATTGTCAAATGAATGTTGTAAACATAAACAATGCATATTGCCATGTTATGAGACACATCCCCCACCAACCTACACATCCCCCATCAACCACACACACACCCTCGGGCACACATACATTTCCCAACCCATCCCATAACCCACCAATACTCACCCACCCACATATCCTCCACCACCCACCCACACACCCCAAACCACCCAACCAAACACAAATCCCCCAACCACACCCCTCCGCCCACACACATATCTCCCTGCCAACCCACAGATCCTGCACCTACCCACACATACACCCCACATGCACCCACACATCTCCCACTTACACATATCCTTCACCCACACAATCTCCCCCACACACCCACACACCCCTCAATCTACACACACTCACCCACCCACACATCCTCCACACACCAACCCCCAATCATCAAGTCCCCCCCCCCCAACCACACACTCCCCACCCACACACACATCACAACTCACACACACATCTCCCCACCCACCAACACATGCCCCACCACCCACACATACATCCCTGACCCACGAACATATCCCCACCCACAAACACACATCCCCCACACCACCTACACACTCCCCCACACACCCACCCACATATTCCAACTCACCCATACCCACACATCCCACTACTCACCAACACCCACACACATCCCTCACCCACATATCTCCCCATCCACCCACACATCCTCACCCACCCACACATCCACAACCCACACATGTATCCCCTCCCACACACATCCCCTCACACACATCCCACCACACACACACACATGCCCCAACCCACACACACACATCTTCCCACATCCCCCAACCACACACACACACACACTCTCACATGTAGACACATACATGATGCCTCACATAATCACTGAAACTAATATGAACAAACACACACACTTTACACACACACATATACACTGACGATTATCGTGAGCATCTGACAAACATGTAAAACCAAAATGGAGAAAAAATAATACATATACATTGTGTAATGTAAAAAATAGTGATTCCCCCAGCCAGCCAGCCAGCCAGCCAGCAAGCCAGCCACACACACACACACATTCTCTCTCTCTCTCTCTCTCTCTCTCTCTCTCTCTCTCTCTCTCTCTCTCTCTCTCTCTCTCTCTCTCTCTCTCTCTCTCTCTCTCATTCACACTCACTCTCACTCACTCTACAGTAAAGTACATGTGTTCATGTGTTCAGAGAGAGAAACAGAGAGCCTGAAAATGGGAAGAAATGTTTCCTGAAATATAACTATTATCTGCTTATATCAGTTTTACTGAATATGCTATAATCCCCTAAACACATATGATGGAACATTAACTCAGCTTTTGTAATCATCGAAATACTGAGAAATTTACCTCATTGAACTGATCTCCTACCCACTTGGCTACAATGAGAGAAAGCATCACTGGCAGACCAAGTGGGACATTTGAAGTGGCTTCCATGATTATAACTGTCAAACTGATTGTCATACGAACTATACCTCCTAAACAAAAGACAAATATGGTGGTTATTCAATCACAAGATACCCAAAAAATATCTAGATAATATACTGACGAAGTCACATTTGAAAGGTCTATTTATAGTAAGGAAATATGGTTATTGGGTAGTACTAAATCAACATCATAGCAGTCCGAGCAAAACCAAAGAGATCCCGTCACTTTCAGTAAAGACCACCGGGCATAGATGCTATTTGTCCTAGTAATCTACTAGTTGAAACCAATTCAGATTCATTCCCTCTGATGTCCCCCTCTATTGAAACAACACATACATCCAAAACCAAGATATTGTTTCCTTTGTTGCTGTGTCTTTACTCAGCGCTCATTTGTTGTTGGTTTTCAAAATATGACAAGAACAGGACCATGGATCAATTAATTGTGAAGAATATGGAACAATTAGCCTAAGAAATCATGCACACAAAAAAGTATTGCTAACTATTTCTGCCCCAAACAACACACCATATGTGTGGCAATTGGCAACTGGCAGTTCTTCATGTGTGCCAACCAACATGCCAGGTGTCATTGTGCTTGTTACATTTGTGAAGTGGTCTGTCTCATGCTCTGAATGCTATGAGTTCGTTTTCAGACTGCATGGGAGTCTCTGTTTCGAAGTGGTCGAGCCGTCTGACTCGGGCTTCGAGGGTTGTGATTTGATTCCGGGCCACGTCCTTCGGTTCACGAGTGCATTATTTTTAAAACTCCTGGAAGTCATCGCTGGAGCTACAGAGTTCATGCTTTGTGCGACGCTTTCCGTGCTGTGGAAAGAAACTGAACCATATGGGATAAAAACCTGGTGCAATGAAGTCGATCCTGTTGATTTTTAAGCGACTTTTTCAGACTGCATGGTTCAGATCATGAGTGCAATTTTTCTGGAGACCCCTGAGGTCATTACTGAAGCTATAGAATGTGTACAATACTCTTGGATTTTGGCCTGCCATTCTGCAGAGAGAGAGACCAAGACAGATTGGATAAAACCTGGTGCAATGAAGTCAACCCTCTCACCTTCAACCTTTTATAGAGTATACTAAAAACAAGTAACAATTTATTAAACTTTTTACTAGATGTAGGTCAGTATGGCCGAATGGATAAGAACACATGTTCTTAAACATCTGGTATGCTGATGCCGAGGTAAGGAGTTCAACCCCTACACCAGACTGTTGGACTAAAATGTTGACCTAAGGTCCTTGACTTGGGGATGTAAATTACAAGTACCTCTGAAGTCAGAGTGAGTCAGCCTGATGGCGAGGAACACTGTTAATAGGGAAAGCTAATCAACATGCAAAATTCAGTCCAGCACTACTAAATGTAGCTTGTATGGATTATGCTGCAGTTCAAAGGGAGCAAGAGCAAATAAAAACTAGGTGTATATATCTTCCCCCTGAGAAAGTAATACAATAGTGATTTTCTTTTTTTTTTTCTCTTTTGGGCAGCTGCTGTAGCATTCTGGACTTGAAAGAGTTAAGAATTTTTACGAAAAAACATGCAACAACAAAAATGACCTGTAACAGGAGAGTAACTGCAAAACTTTTCAGGGAAAGGGCACAAATAATGCTGGATACATGCTCAGATGTGAACATCAAAGAAAACTGGTTCTTAAACAGCATGGCTCAAAATTGAAATACTTTGGCCATATTAAATGACACAGCGGTTTGGAAGGAGCAGTAATAGAAGACATGGTTCCTGGATGAAGAGGCAGAGGTCAACTAGTATGAAGATGGACACAGGACACTGCAGGCACCCTGGGATTGATGGTGCATGAGGCAGGAGAACTAGCAAGGGATTGAAACACTTTAGTGTGGGCCATGATGTCTTTAAAGTTCACCAACAAAACTCTTCATGGTCATAAAATGAGGTCTATGTATCCTTACCAGCAGAAACCTGTGACTTGAACATTTTGTCCCGGGACGGTTAACCCGGGCAACAAATGCCCGCAGAAGTCGGATGTGTCGGCCTAATGGCACAAAAACGCAGCTCTGCTGTAAACAGGCACAATGCAATCTTGTCTGAAGAAACTCTCTGGATGAACAAAGAAGAAGACGAAGAAGAAGAAGAAGAAGAAGAAGAAGAAGAAGAAGAAGAAGAAGAAGAAGAAGAAGAAGAAGAAGAAGAAGAAGAAGAAGAAGAAGAAGAAAGAAGAAGAAGAAGAAGAAGAGGGGAGGAGGAAGAAGAAGAAGAAGAAGAAGAAGAAGAAGAAGAAGAAGAAGAAGAAGAAGAAGAAGAAGAAGAAGAAGAAGAAGAAGAAGAAGAAGAAGAAGAAGAAGAAGATTTTGTGTTTTGGTGATCCAGGATGTTTCCATTATGTGCTTGCTTTTTTTGGTGCATGGTTCAATCAAGTGATGGCCCCATGATTAACCTGGCATTATGAGGAACAGAAGTCAATCACCCTCCACTTCGTAATGCAGCAAGTGGTTCAAACTCCACCCCATGTGTCAGTCAATGTGAACACACCTTCTGATACTTCAGTTCCTGATGAACCACATTTTTAGCTGTCCCAAATGACACATCAAATTTCGTAAGTGACCATAAGCTCCAATGGTGGTTTGCTATACTGCTGAATAAATCTTTGCTAGCGATGGCTTCTTCTGTCACAACAATGTGTGCCTGACCCATCCATGGAAGATCATTTGTTAACTCATGTTGTTTCTGAAACATTTGCAACCAGTCCTTCACTGTTGTCTTCCACGTATGTGTAACCATACTTGTTTGTAACCATATGTGTAACCATACTTGTTTGTAACCATATGACCATACTTGTTTGTAACCATATGTGTAACCATACTTGTTTGCCTGCATTCTGCCATGAATTTGGTATCCTTGTGAAAATTATGAAAGTGAAAATTTCCAAATTAGAAAAGCAACCCACACAACAAATGTATAGCATATGCGATTCTGGACCCTCTCAGGTGCTCAGTGCACTGCGCTGAGATTCTCCTTGCGTGATCTGCGGGAATAGACTGCAACACTTGTGGAGATATCCATGTGAAATTAAAGTGATCCTTTACAAACAAACACTTGACAGGTAGGTAAGCAGACTAACCACCATGTCAACACAGCTCTTTTAGTAAAGTATAAACAAACTCATTTTGTTTTCATTAAAGATGATGCTTGCCAGAAAAGCTTTTCTTCCAGGCTAGCTAGGATAATCTAATAACAAAAATATATCCTTATGAACTCGAATAACACCGAAAAGAGTACAAGCTATGATAAACAATTAACAATAATAAATCCTTATGTACTCACCTAACGCTGAAAAGTGTAAGGCTAGGATAAACTAATAACAATAAATCCTTATGAACTCACCTAACATGGCAGAAGCACCAACCAAAGAGTAAAAGGGCAGTTGCACCCAATCCTGAATGTAACAAGAAACAAGTGTAAAAGTGTTCTTTATTTTTTTTTTTAAAGTGTGTATTTAATAACTGAATCACATTCATTGAAAACACTAGATGATATTCTTTCATTATATTTTGTGTTTTCTAAGCCTGGAGTGCAGTGTCAAGTTTATCAGTCTGAAATTTATGTGTCTTTCAGATTTTCATATTGT
>JACEFZ010005553.1:105000-122205 GCA_014155875.1 Cepaea nemoralis | reverse complement strand
CATTATCCATTGCTTTGCCTCTGAGTGACGACTGTCTACCAGATCCTCTGACCACTCCCTGCTGCCGCATTCTCATTAGACCATGATCTGATCATCTGCATTATTCACGCGCTCCCAGAAGGCCTTCACCACATCTGCCTTATCGTGCATCAAATCAGTCCTCAATGATGCAGCACCAGCCAATATGTCCCCCTTTTAGAAATACGAACGAACGAACGAACGAAAATCTTTATTTTCAAAGGGTTTAGAATTGGGCACGCAGGCCTGTCTGACATTCTGTCCTTCTTCTCTATTTCCTCTCATACATTCTTTCATTCAACATCACTTACGAAGCAAATTTTTGACCAAAAAAAAAAATCATTAAGCATTAAAACGCATGAAAAATAATCAATAACAAATGACTCACTGAGGCCATGTTTAACATGGGCATTACAAATACCTAAAGAAAGTGTAACGTGCCATACATATGGGAATGTTTTTTGGCTAGTTGTCGTTTGAGATAATTTACCATTATTATTGTCTTTTTTGTTTTTGTTTTTGTTTAGGGGGGGGGGGGGGGGGGGCATGTAGTCTGTACTGAGGCAGTGTTCAAACAGGTTGCGAATGTATGTATAAGGACTGGTGGTGTCTTTGATTTCTTGTGGAAGATAGTTCCATAACTGAGCGGCAGAGTATGCTAAGCTTGTTTTACATAAGTCTATCCTAGGTTTAGGGATAAAAAGTATATTTAGTCGTTCGCTATGTCTTGCGTTATTTTTAAACAATGGCCAAAGGTAGCTTGGAGTATTTTGAAATAGGATTTTGTCAGTTAGTTTAGCATTATTAAAAGGTAGGTGTTTGTGGAGTGGCAGTAACCGAAGACGTTTATGTAGGTTAGAATTGTCGGTAAGCTTTTCACCATTAATTAAACGTACTGCCCTTTTCTGGAGTGAATAAAGGCGTTTTGTTATTGATTTGGAGCATCCATCCCAGATTGTGGAGCAATAATCAATATGTGTTTGTATATGGGAAGTATAGAATATCTTTCTTGTGTTTTCGTCAAGGAAATTTTTAATTTTGGCGAGTTGGTATACTTTTTTGGCTATTTGTTTAACGAGAGCATGAACATGGGAGTTAAAGGTTAGATTTTGATCTATGATAAGACCCAGTGCCTTTTGCTCGGTTAGACATTCTATAGGCATGCTACCAATGTGCAGCTGTAGAGTTATCTGCGAGTTTAGCGTGTGAAGTCTTTGCCTGGTTCCTATTAACATAGATTTTGTTTTAGAAATGTTAATTTGCATTCGGTTTGCATGGCTCCAGTTAACTACACTATTTATTTCTGGTTGCAAGGATAATTCTAGCACTTTAAGATCAATAGCATTTGTATAGACTGTGCGGTCGTCTGCAAATAGATCGCAAGACGACAACAGATATAAGGGAAGATCATTTATATAAATGGCAAATAACAGAGGGCCAAGAATAGACCCCTGAGGTACTCCAATATTAATGGTAATGGCTTGAGATAAAGATTTATTGTGTGATACTACTTGTTTTCTGTCTAATAAAAATGATTGTATTAATGTCACTATATTAAAGCTTACTTTCATTGTTTCTAGTTTTTTAATTAGAATAGTATTATCTATCATATCGAATGCTTTTCTAAAGCCTATAAACACCGCTCAACATAGAGTATTGTAGTTAATATTTTGATGCCAGTTTTCTATCATATTTGTTAGGGTCGTATGAGAAGAGTAATTTGGCCGAAGTCCTGACTGACTGTCAACTATTAGTTTGTGGCGAAATAAGTGCTCTAGTGATGTTTTGTGGATGTGCTTCTCTAGCTGTTTGGATAGTGAGGATACTATGGAAATTCGTCTATAATTACTCATGCGACGATTGTTTAGAGAACCAGCTTTTAAATGAGTATACACTTTAGCTATTTTAAAGGCTGATGGGAAGTGACCTTTGGTGAGACATTGATTATAAATAAAAGTTAGTGACTCGCAGATCGTCGGTGCAGCATGGCGAAGGATCCGATTACTGATTCCATCTAGTCCTGATGAGTTATTGTTTTTTAGGTTACTGAGATGAGTAAATACGTCAGTGGTCGTCATTAGCGGTATGTTGGAGGGAATGTCTCCATAGCATTTGTTCTCACAGAATGATGATAATAAAGATATGTCATGGGGTGCATCTTTTATTTCAGTCTTCAGTTGGTTTATGTCGGACTGAAAGAATCTACTGAATTGATCACATGTAACCTGATATGATGGTAATGATTGTGATGATTTGTGTTTGTTTGTCAAGGTATTAATTGCTTTCCATATATCTTTAGTGTTGGTTTTATCTATTATTAAGTTCTTAAAATAGTTTTTATTTTTATTTCGAATAACATATTGAACTTTGTTTCTCAGACTACGGTACATAGTTATATCTCTATTTTTGTGTGCCCTGTCGCGGTCTCTCATAAGTTCAACTACCTCCTGTGTGATCCACGGGGGTTTATTGTGATGTTTAACACGAACTTCCTTAAATGGAACATGCTTATCAAACATAGTCCAGAGATGAGTTGAGCAAGTCTTGTAAAAAGACATCTCGATTGAAATTTTTATAATTTCTATTTTTTTTATGCTTATACGTTTGTGTTTTGGAGTGTTGGTAACTCTTTTCGACCACGTGCAACATATTGTGTAGTGATCCCTCATTCTATTAATAAATACAGTACATTATGACATGTTGTCAGCACACGTAGCTTAAACATGATCTATAATTGTTGCAGATGATTTTGTTATTCTAGTGGCTTGTTTGACTAACTTTTGGAAGTTATATGACTCTATTATGTTTTCCCATGTTTTGTTTGATTTGTTAGTGTCTATGTTGAAGTCACCTAGCAGTATTATTTCTCTCGCATTACTAAAGACTACATCCATCATAGTGATGAATATTTCATACCAGATATTTCCTGCACGGGGATTTCATTAAAGATAGCCAACTGCTAGGGGTATGCGATTTTGAAGTTTAAACTCAAGCCATACACACTCAATCTCACAAATTTCAAAGTCTAGCCTGCGATAGGCGTTAAGCGAGTTAGAAATATAAACTGCAATACCCGTCTCTTGTTTCTGATAGGGATCTCTTCTAATGGCTTTAAAACCTCTGATAGCGATGTCATCACCTGAGATGTTACCATTTAATCGACTTTCGCTAACGCCGAACTTGTGAAAATTTTGATAAAGTGTAAGTGATAGTTCGGGCTGCTTCCCTAATAGATGGCAGATATTTAAATGCCTGATTCTGATCCCATTATTACTGAGCCAGTGTTCGTACTTATTAGACATTTTAACAATGCGTAATCATAGATTTTTTTAAAAACACATAATGAATACAACTTAGTCCCTTATAACAATACACACGCTAAAGTACAGAGACACAGTAATATCTCTGTTAATATACAAATATAAAAAATACGTATACAGATCAGTAAGGATGAGCAGTGAAGACCCTCTCACTCACAGTATAAACACAATAAAATGTATTATAAAGGACTAGCTGACCCGGCCCGGCTTCGCCCAGTCCTTGGTGGGGAGCATCTCATTTAATTCATATAAGTAGTCATATAAGTTCCCGTTCCCGTTACCGACTATCTGTCTGTCTGTCTGTCTGTCTGTCTGTCTGTCTGTCTGTCTGTCTGTCTGTCTGACCCGGCCCGGCATCGCCCAGCTCCTGGTGTGGAGCATCTCATTTAATTCATATAAGTAGTCATATAAGCTCACGTTCCCGTTCCCGACTATCTATCTGTCTGTCTGTCTGTCTATCTGTCTGTCTGTCTGTCTGATCCGGCCCGGCTTCGCCCAGCCCCTGATGGGGAGCATCTCATTTAATTCATATAAGTAGTCATATAAGTTCCCGTTCCCGACTGTCTGTCTGTCTGTCTGTCTGTCTGTCTGTCTGTCTGTCTGTCTGTCTGTCTAATCATTTATTGGTTGCAGTTAGAACAACCTTAGATAAACGAAGACCAACTTACAAAAAGCATTAGAAAGAGCACTTGAAAGATCTTTACATCTTCCCCAACAATTAACTTGGGTAAATGGAGCAGCGGCAGCAGCAGCAGAAGAAGAAGAAAAAGGAGGAGTAGGAGCTGGGAGGAGGAAGAGGGAGGTGGAGGAGGGAGGAGGAGGGAGGAGTAGGAGGGAGGAAGAGATAGGCGGAGAGAGGAGGAGGAGGGAAGAGGAGGGAGGAGGAATGAGGAGGAGTAGTAGGGAGGAGGAGGGATTAGGAGGAGGAGAGAGGAGGAGGAGGGAGGAGGCAGGAGGAGGAGGAAGGAGGAGGATGAGGGAGGAGGAGGAGGCAGGAGGAGGGAGGAGGATGTGGGAGGAGGAGGGGAGGAGGAGGGAGGAAGAGGGAGGAGGAAGAGGGAAGAGGAAGGAGAAGGAGGAGGAGGGAGAAGGAGGGAGGAGAAGAACGCAGGAGGAGGAGGGAGGAGGAGAGGGAGGAGGAGGGAGATGGAGGAGGAGGAGGGAGGAGGAGGGAGATGGAGGAGGAGGGAGGAGGAGGAGGAGAGAGAAGGAGGAGGGAGGAGAAGGAGGGGGAGGAGGAGGAGGGAGGATGAAGAGGAAGGAGGGATGTGGAGGGAGGAGGAGGAGGGAGGAGGTAGAGGGAGGAGGAGGAGGGAGGAGGAGAGAGGATGAGGAGGGAGGAGGAGAAGAGAGGAGGAGAAGGGAGGAGGAGGAGATGGAGGAAGAGGGAGGAGGAGGGGAGGAGGAGGGAGGAGAAGGAGGGAGGAAGAGGGAGGAGAAGGAGGAGGAGGGAGGAATAGGGAGGAGGAGGAGGAGGGAGGAGGGGGAGGACGTAGGAGGAGGAGGAGGGAGGAGGGAGGAGGAGGGAGTAGGAGGAGAGAGGAGGAGAAGGGAGGAGGAAGGAAGAGGAGTGATTAGGAGGAGGGAGGAGGGCGAGGAGGCAGGAGGAGGAAGAGGGAGGAAGAGGAGGAGGAGGAAAGAGGAGGAGGAAGGAGGAGGAAGAGGGAGGAGGAGGGAGGAGGAGGAGAAAGAGGGAAGAGGAGGATGGAGGAGGGAGAGGGAGGAGGGGGAGGGGAAGAGGAAGAGGGTAGGAGGTGGAGGAGGGGAGAGGAGGAGGAGGAGGAATATAACGCATATGCCTGTAGATTTAATAATGGCTGAAGTTGTTCCATGTCTTCTTAGAGTTGGCGACAGTGTAAAGAAATATAAAATCTTCAAACTTGATAGAGATAAGGTAACTATTATTTATTTATTCTTTAAGCATAAAAAGATGAGTTACAATGTTATGCATTATGCATTATTTTTATGAAAACTTTGAAAATGCCTTAAAGATTGTATCACTATTTATTATAACTCATATGCCGGTATATAACTATGGACTAAGAGTTTATAAATCTTTGAAAACGATGCAACAATATGACTATAAGTTATACAGAAAAGTTATGCCCCTTGAAATAACTTTTACAGAGTTAAGTCCCCTCGCTGTATAGAAATTACAATGAAAAATTGAAAATTAAATAATATTGGGTAAGCAGCCGATTTCACACTAAAAAAATATGACAGTGGGCTGCGCTGGAATGAAAGGAAGACGTGTAGAAAATTTCATCTCAATCGGATGGGCCGTTCGCGAGCGCATAAAGGACATACGGACAGACGGAGATCGCCTTTTATATATAAGATATACACCTAAGTATCAATTTATGTGACGTCAGTACGAGTCAATGTTTATAGTCACGTACAATCTAATACGTTACCGAGTAGGTAGTAAGATCACTGTCTTGGCAAAATTGTTTGGAAGGAAAACCTACCAACAGATTGATGCAGCCCATTATCTTACATGGAATCTGCCTATAGGGTGTATGACACGGGGGCATGACTATAGAACGAGAGGCTTTTCTTTCGCAGTAATGAGAGCGACGTTCTCCAAAGTTCCTGCGCATCATGATGTTGAGAATGACATCCCGTCCGAAATTACTCCGGATTATAAACATCTTGTGCGTAAGTAGAGTTTCAAGATGAGCACGGGCTGTTTACAATTTTCTGGGAATTGTTAAGTCAAAAACCGATATCACTGCACTCGGGCCATTTCCACACACGCTCCGTCGTCATCTGGGACTTGACTGAGAAGTAAAGGAGACGGGTCAATGAACTGGCCACACCATTTCATATATCGTAACCCAGAATGTCTGAAAGCCGAACACTTCACATGCCAACGACAATATTTGTTATGTGCTTATCTTTACTTGTATGTGTATCCCTCAATTAACCTTAGGCTCTCATCCGTCGCATGCCACGATTTCCATAGCTTCCTATTTCAAGGAAATTCAGCCTTTCACTTAGTTCTTTTCTTTCTCTGACGGTATTTGTCCCTATATTTATTTTTCATCGGGGATTCCAACAGGATAACTGTGTAAATGCTGTCTTTTTCCTTTTTTTTTTAAATTCTTTACTGTCAAATATGTCTATTATACCTTGCGCTGAGGGACGGGGCAGGTGTCTTGAGCCCATCCCGCCTGGCTATTGCAGTCACCGCGAACTGTACGGGTTAGGGTTATTTTTTTTTCTGTTTGAACCACATTTCACATCTCCCCTTTTTTCTTCCACCAACCCTAGAAAAAAAAAATACCATCTTACGAAGGATTCGAACGCTGGTCTTTGCGAGCCGGGCCAAATAGCCACTCACCCTCTTGTATAAGTATTGTTTAATAAAGTTATTAATTAATTGTTTCGGTGTGTACCCTCTACGGCGACAGCAAATTAGTCTCAAAGTATACATCAGTAGAATGTGGAAAATCCTTTTTTTTTTCTTAAAGTCCATACCGCGTCGCGCTGGTGATGTCTGTCCACATCCTTCTGGCTCGTGTACTGCCAATCATATCTCGAACATATTTCCCTCCACGTCACGATGTCAAACTGTCAAGCATTTGCTCTTGGGTCCCCCCTTACATCTCTTCCCCTCTAACCTTCCCTGTGTCACGACGTACTCCAGTTTTCCCTTCTAATGAAGTGCCCAATGAATGCGGATTGTCTTCTTCCAAGGAGAGTTAACTTCTTTCAGGATTTCTTCATTACGCCTTTTTATCTGTCCATAGTATTTCCAACAGTGTTCTGTAAAACCACGTCAAGGAAGTGTCTGCATAATTGATAACTAATCTGCTAATCATTAATCTGTCTGCAAGCTTCCAATTTATGCTTCCTGGTAACACCTTAGCCCCTCTATTTTTGCATTAACTTGTGTGTAATCGGCTTAGTAATTATTTTAGCTATTCTCTGCTGATTCACTTAGGATTTGACTTTGAATATTCCTGAGATTTTACGCTATTTAAATTTTCTTTATTTTACTTGGTGATTTTACTTGGACATTATTTTCGCGTCTGATTTGATGGTATTGTGTACAATCATTAAGGGAAAGGCTTCAGAAAATTATCATTTCTCTTAGCTACTTGTTTCCAAGGCTGTTTAATCTACAAACGGTATTCTTCCTTCTATTCCATAATCCTCTTCTGCAATTACTACTACTACTACTACTACTACTACTACTACTACTACTACTACTACTACTACTACTACTACTACTACTGCTACTACTACTACTACAGCTACTACTACTATTATTACTATTGCTACGGCTACTACTACTGTGGCTGCTATACTACTACTAACTAATACTACTTGTACTACCACTATTACTATTATTGCTAATATAGGGTGTATTTTAATGAATTTGAGGTTTTTGAAAATATTGCCGTTCCAAGTTTTGTATTCACCCTATGTGAACTCCTGCAACATAAAAGGCAAAAACAAAACTTGGAACGGTAATATTTTCAAACACCCTACATTCATTAAAAATACACCCTGTACTATTGATGTGGAGTGGCAGGCATCAGAAGATCTGACCGACAATCAGACATGATCACGATGACATTCCCAAAAATTTTAACCTTCTACATCTAATTTTCTCAATCTTGCTCGTTATTCTTTGCATTGTTCCCTAGAAACTACTGCTATTCGATGGTTCGGTCTTATCTGCATATCGTCCATGTTCCACGTGTATATAACAATGTAGGCTCTATATAACACCGCAACGCTCTTTTCTAGCTGCAAATAATAGCTAATAAAATGAACTTAACACCCCAAGGTGGCAGAGGATCAATAGACTATCTAAGTACGTTTATTTATAATAATTTATATGATTCACGTACACCTTTATATTCCTTCTGAAAACAAAGGTAGCAAACCAACGTAGTACGTTTATTTTGGCATCAAAGGTAGCAAACTCGACAATACTTGTTTCCAAAAGAAATATTATTGTCTCCCATATGTTAGTTAGTTAGTCGAGGTTCCAACTTCACGGCAACGGGTCGTCCCCATAATGCTCCGTTCCTGTGCCAGTAAATATCACACAAAATGCTCCCCACTGTCCAATGTGAAAAGTGGAACAGACAGGAGTCACGGCAATCCAACGGCCCGCACAGGTACACTGTGCATAATGCTGGCGCCAGAATGCCAACAGAAAAGTCATCCACGAAAATCACAGTTCATCGTCACCAGAAAGACCTCATTGACCCGGGTTTTCTTACATGGCTCTGTCTCTATCCGCAGGGCGACCCGCCGAAAGCGTCGCATAAAGCACGAACTCCGTAGATCCAGCGTCGACTCTCAGGAGTCTCCTGAAAAATGCACTCGTGAACCGAAAAGGCAAATCAGTCAATTCAGCAACAGCCGGTCGCCATTGTTCCGAACATGCAGGTCACTGTACATACAAAAGCGGACGTGTAAAATCATTCCACGTGAATATCACAGCTCACAGAGTCGGGCCACGCACTCACTCAATAGCAGGGCGACGGAAGCATATACTACCAGTCCAACATGAACAAAATGCGAAATGTAAACCGCAGCCACAAAGATAAATACTCCAGAGGCCGTAGCGGTTCAATGCTTAACCGCCATGCTGGGGACCGGAAGTCCTGCTCCTATATATTGGTGTTGAAGTGTGATTTCCCATTCGTGGTCAAACCATAGAGAACATTCTTGCTTAAATAGGAATAGTGTGCGTTGGTAATTATTGAGTAATGAAAATTTCGTGGCCTGAGAAAATATTTAGTCCACAGATAAATATGAAGATTTCTGAACAAGTCACCCAACCACAAATTTAGGCGTGGGGCTTTCCGTGAGCATAGTCTTTGAACACTAATACTGTGGATTCCACTTGCCATCCATATAAGCTATTCACACACTCACCCACAATGTTAAATTATTACTCGAGACCTGGACATTTACTAAACAAGCTGAACAACGCCTAAATGCCTGCATATAAATGTTACAAACGGATTCTAAGAATATTTTGGAAACAGAAAAGAACAAATGTATCTATACGACAAGAAATGAATATTGAAGACAGTTGGCTAATAAAGACGGAGGGATGTAACTCCAATCCCTGGTCCCCAACAAGGGCTGTAGTTTTTATAACTTGTTTGGAACACAATGTAAGAAAGTATCGTCTGTCAAGACGACAAGGTGCCATTTTATATATAAGTATATATTAGAGGAAAGGACACTAGGCAATATGTTGTAGAAGATTATGCTGTTTATGGGCCAGTTTTCTTCGATGTTCATATCGGTTAGAATATCACAATTGTTCTTCTTCTTCTTCATGCTTGAATTTCCAATAGTTCGTCGGTAAAAATTTAGTCCAGAGGCGTAAATCTTAATACAATAAGATACCTAAAAAAGGAGGTTCTGCTTGCACCAATGGGGCCGCTTCCATGTATTTATAGTGTTTATATTGTAAGATTTATGAGTTATCTATTATCGTATATTGTCAGTGAACAGGTTCATGTTGCAGTAAACACACACACGCACGCAAGCATGCACACACACACGCATAAACACTTACCAGACATCAACACCATAATGTGATGTCATCACTGTGTTATGTATGTCTGTCTTCGCATGTGCGTGCGTGCGTGCGTGCGTGCGTGCGTGTGTGTGTGTGTGTGTGTGTGTGTGTGTGTGTGTGTGTGTGTGTGTGTGTGTGTGTGTGTGTGTGTGTGTGTGTGTGTGTGTGTGTGTGTGTGTGTGTGTGAGTAAAAAAAAAACATAAAAAGAAAGTTGCATTTCTTATATACGATGTCACAAGTCATAGTAATGATTCATTACATCTCATTTAAGTTTGCATAATTTTATTATCGGCACACTATGTTGGTGGGATGAATACATGATAGTAAAAGGAACATGTACACAGAAGGCCAAGACTTCAGATTTACAATGACCATATACCAGCAACAAAAGGCTTGTTAGCGAAGTTGGTAGCGAACTGCACAAATAACGCCATGCACACTATCAGACGCCTAGGTTCTCCTGCTGGGAAAGTGAGGGCAAGATTTCCCATTTATTTCTCGGTACATTCAGTCTTAGAGACCAAAATGGCGCTATGACACCACAGATCCAGAGCTGGAGACTGCTTGAGGACAAATGTTGCATCTCCCTCCGAGTCAATAACAATATGAGTCTAGCGCCGTGTTCCCGATACTTCCTTGAGAGCGTAATAGGCTGCTTTATTGACTTGACTTATGTACAAGCAACAGGGAACATCTTTGTATGTACACAGCGACGGTCAAACAGCGATTCGTAAAGTAAATTACTATAACATACCAGAATGACATTACTGAATTGTATAAAATACTAGAATTACATTACATCACTACATTTATTATCAGAACTAAGTTACAAGATAATTTGTAATATTAGAAGTACATTATAGAATAGCAAACGAGAATAATACCATAATTACTTACAGTATGGTATAAAATGCCAGAGCTATATTACATGACAGCATCTATTACCAGAACTACATTGCAAGATATCGTATAATAATAGAACTACATTACAAAATAACACATAATATTGATAATAATTCAAAAGTCCCCACACTGACTAGTAGCTTTATAAGCTATTAACATTAAACACAGTTAGCTTGTCCCGCAGTAAACTTTTTGCTGTGTTCAGAATCTGTAATGGTTCTTTCGGTCATTTCTGGATGAAGCTAGCATCATTTTCTTTTATAGACAGTTACTACTTCTTTCCAAGCTTGTCTGCCTGTACCCCATTCCGGGGTGGGAATTTCTGTCACTGACATAGGCTTCTACAACCTACAGTGGACACCATGATGTTTCCTTGGACGTAAAGGCGGCTGACATGATATTGATGTAGTCATCCATCGAGAGTCGAATCGTCCAAAGAACGAGACCATCACCATACAGTTAGTTGGCAGCGGGCGTGAAAATAGTCCTTTACTTGACTTACTTTTTTCCAGGGGCTGCAGTAACATAATGGTCAGTCCGCTTGTTACCGAGATTGTGGGCTTGGTTCAATACCAACCCAGGCAGGAGGAGTGTTTTTTCCGAACCAATAGGTTCTGAGGTTGACCCATAAAAAGAGGGCCTGGATAATGTTCACAATTGTCTGAGAACTGTTTCGAGTAAGCCAACTGACAATTTCATCTTATAATGTCACGACCTAACATATACTTAGACATATACTTAATATAAGAATCGAAATCACTGCAATCGGCACCATAGGTGCTCCCTTATATTTCTTCTAGAGCAATCGAAGAGTGTCCATTGTGATGAGCCCAGTAGCGATTTGATTTAAAGTCCGCCTGGCTTTTCGCCTACGCTTTGAGTATCGTTCAGGGCCTCTACTCAATTCCATCTCAGCCAGTCTTTCCAGGTAAGGATACCCGATCTGTCCAGTTACACTTTCCAACCCCTCCAAAATAGTTTTGCCACACCATCTTTATCACAAGATATCCCCTTGTCAAGAGAGACAGAAGCAGCTTATCGATCACATGTGCATTGTACCGCACATCAGGGCGCTCTGGGCAGAACATCCGCGATATGCTTGCAGTCTGCTTTCTATTTAGCAGACTTTTTCTATTTATTATTCTCCTCCACACGGAACATGCCCGTTTGCACTTTCCGAAGTGTACTCTGTGAATCCATTACAAACATGTATGTCTGTATTGCCCTCCAACCATCAGAAGGCTGCTGCTGTCACAGCCCCAACTTCTATATCATGCCAAATGCTGCATTCGCATATGCCAAGCGTCCTTTGTTTTAAAACAGTGCTCATTTGTCTTTGCAATAGAGCCCCATGAACTATACCTCTTATCACATATCTATCAGTGTAAATAATTGCATAGTCAGGATATTAATTGTCTTCTATGCAGGAACACTTCTGTAACACTCACTGCCCATTCATGACAGCCTCATCCAATGTACACAATATCTCCATGCACTGCTTCACTGTAAAGAAGCACCACGACCCACACGTCTTCCCCTGCTATCCTATGTGTACCCGTACCTGACAGATTATGACCTCAGCGCGTGCCTAGAATATAAGACGGTCTTGACACTGCCTTAGAATGTTGCATATATTTTTCAGCACGTTGCGATCAACGCTAGGTTGATGTTCAAGGCAATTTGACGTTCAGTAGTGTGCCGTTGCTTTCTTTGCAAGAAGTACCTAGTGCCTGGAATATACGAAGGTCGTGTAACTACCTTGACCATCCTAGAAGTGTAGTAATAAATAAATTACGGTTTTTATCACTGGTATTTATAAAATTTGGTACTTCAATTTTAATTCACCGCAAACAAAGGGAATTCCAGGGCACACGTCATATCTTGGAGTCCCCTTATTCGCGCTGTATCTCGGTGTGCATCACCTTGACCGGAATAACGTTGTCGGTGTGCAGCAAATGGTTTAGTTATGTGTGTGAGTTGACCTGAATATTTCAGTGGCTGTATACTCTTGTGCACACTTAGGGGCTGTTATTGCGTGCTAATTTGTGACCCTGAAAAGTGCCCGTTCCGTTATGACATTCTTCTAGTGGCCCTGAAAAGGGCCCATTGCTGGATGATACTGCTGTATGCATGAGTTGACAATCATATTCTGCAGACTAGTGTTGCGGCGGTGGCCAGACTGCAGACTATTGTTGGGGTGGCCAGAATCGAACAATGTCAGCTAGAATGGTGTTGAACACATCTAGGCCAGCACATTTAGTGCGACGACGCCACATGAATTCGCACATGTAGGAATCGAGTAGATGCCTGTGTGTTCCATTCTGCCTCTTGTTTCTCTCCTTGGCCGTTCTCCACATGCGCTCGATGCATTGAGTATGTGCACCGGTGGTGGGGTCCACAAAGTTTTCAGAGTGGTTGACGGTGAGATGCGTCAAACCGGGAATATTTCTAATTTCCCCGTATGCACGCCAGAGGTCGGAGACTACTGTTGTGCCAGGCCGAATGTGTGTGCTGATAAGTGGCAAGAGCGTTGCTGCTGTTCTGTCTGGAACACAGAACATGAAGCAGTCGCCTGTTTCACGACAGATGGCACCAAAAACCCACTGTTGTGGAAAAACTCGTCCCACGTGATTTTTGCGCCTTGTAAATAGGCTCTCATCAATCTCAACAGTGGTATTTGGCCCTCCTATCACTGCAGGATTGACTAAAAGTGTGTTGGCACAAACCTCCCGTAGGTAATTACTCCAATCAATACTAGCTGTCTGCGACATCCCCCCAACTCCAGCTGGCAAAATGAAATGCTAGTCAACTCATGAGACCAGTAGTACACAAACAGAATGATTTGTCTGTACGGCAGACGCGAGCCTTGCAGCCATGTGCCTTGTCTCAGCGGGATGTCCTATCGACATCCCGATTGATGGCATCTCCATCTATCCTGACGTTCACTCAGCGATAGCACCATGACATGATGACCAGAACAACGTCTTTCAGAATGTAATATGCCATGTTGCTGCAGAAAGGCAACACTACTCTGCTTGTCGTGGACAGTTGCTGTCAGTTCAATAAAATTCATGACTGCAGAAAGCCAACGTAAAAATGTACTACACACACTGTGTTACCGTTCGTCGCTCCTTTTTCGCGCCTTTTTCGCGCCATGACACGCACTGAAAAAAAAACTTTAATTGAACGGAGATTCCCCCCCCCCCCCCCAGTGCTATATATAGCTGCTAACTACGCTACTATATAGCTGCTAAAGCTAAATATAGCCTCGTGACGTCTGTTGCGGTGAACTAAAATTGAAGTACCTAAAATGTTCTCCGTAATCTCGTTTATCCAAGTAGGGTAACGCAGCGCGCGAGAATTGGAACTGGTTCTCGCCGCGTTGGTAACTTACGGGATAAGTGAGCCGGCCCCTCAGAAATCAATGGCAAACTACTGAGCGTAATCTTGCCAAGAAATAAACGACAGCGGTAAAATGCTGGTGTTGACAGCGATAACCTGTAAAGGATAACAAAACACAAAAAAATTTATAAAATTGGTCACAGTAATATCCTTTCCATGTAAGCAATAGCAGATAGTATATGTAATAATAATTAACGCGTCCATAAATAACAGTACGCATATATAGTGCTGCAAGATTTTTCAATTTGATAACCAAACAAAAATACTTAACCTTGACATATGATCAACCAGTGATATACTTTATCTGTAGGATGGATACGTTGCCATCAGAAAACATTCAAAATGTCTATTGGATTCTCTCTCGCGCCATGTGGCTGACAGGGTGTGTGGTCACCTATAATAATGGTGAGTGTAGGTTGGAGTAAACTTGGAGTTAAACTTTCTCATATTTTCATGATTATCTGGCGTTAATGAACTTTTCTTGCAGACGATGTGTTTGCAGATGATGCAGCTCAAGACTAAACAACAAATCTGCAAATAAACCACGCACTAATTAGTATACATAAAATAGTAGAAGTAAGTAAATGCACAATTAGTTTGTTAAAAACACGTCATCATGTCACGACTTTATCAATGAATATCGAACTATAACTAATCAAAACATATGGCAATAAACAACACATATGCCACTAAAAGAGTAAATAAACAACATATATGTCAATTAAAATACATATAAACAAACATATGTCAATCACAAAACATATAAACAACACATATGTCAATGAAAGAACATATAAACAACACATATCTCAATCAAAGAACATATAAACAACACGCATGTCAATCAAAGAAAATATAAACAGCACACATGTCATTCATGGAACACGTTTATTCAAACAACAATAACATCTGTCAGTAAACAAACAACTTAAGACATATTTTAATGAAATGGTGGAACGTCTTAATTATCCACAGATTTCTTGTTGCCAAACTGTCTTATTGTCCTCTAATATATACATTCTTCCAGATTATCTTCATTTATGGTCCTTCAAAGACTACATGTGTTCATGAATATGTAACTAAAACCAAAGAGTGGTTAGTGATTTGTGTCTTCTAAAATAATAACTGGTGTCGTGGTTTACAGTATATAGTGGTCTGTAACATGTATCGATAGTTACTAAGAAAGCACTTTACAACACAGTTTTCCTACCAACTCTATGCTACCAATGCCAAACCTGGACAATGACAGAAACAGAGAAAAGAAAAATCACAATAACAGAAATGAGATTCCTGAGACGAATACTCAATGTATCAAGAAGAGATAAGATCAGAAATGAAGAAATCATGACTAAAGTGGCGATTATAGCTGCACTAGATATTATTAGAAGGCAGCAAGTCAAATGGTTTGGTCATGCAAGTAGGTTACCAGCTAACAGTATACCACAACGAGCAATGATGTACAGACAAGATGGAAACAGAGGAAGAGGCTGACCACGTAAACGATGGACGGAGGGAATAACAGAGTCCATTGGAATATCTATACATGAAGCCCATAAGCGGGCACTCTCCCGTTGTTTATACTTCGGCTTGACACTGCAAGGTACAAGAGGAACATGATGAGATGAGATGAGATCTGTAATTGTATTCGCGGGTCTGTTTTCGGGCTTCGTTATCAGGTTCACGGTGCAATATTTTTGGAGATTCCCTGGGGTCGTCGCTGAAGCCACGGAACCCGTGCTCTGTACGACGCTTTGGCAGATAGCTCTGGGGAAAGAAGGGCGAACCGTGTGGGATTGAACCCGGCGCAACGAAGTTGATACTCTTGCTTTTGACCTCTTTAACAATATAATGGTTTAATGTCCTGGTTTGCAACATAGTGGTGAGTGAAGTGATTATTTCTTCTTCTTCTTCTTCTTCTTCTTCTTCTTCTTCTTCTTCTTCTTCTTCTTCTTCTTCTTCTTCTTCTTCTTCTTCTTCTTCTTCGTCTTCTTCTTCTTCTTCTTCTTCTTCTTCTTCTTCTTCTTCTTCTTCTTCTTCTTCTTCTTCTTCTTTTGCGTTCGTCTGGAATGTTGTTTTGGACTTAATTGCGTCGTGCCTGTGAACAGCAGAGCTGCGTTATTTGCATCTTTCGGCCGACGCATCCGACTTCTTCAGGCATTTGTTAACCGGGTTAACTTTTCCGGGTGTTTCGTAGGACGTTCGACTCTCACTGTTGTGTTATCTCCATCCCAGCTAGCCCATTTAGGACAGCTGAAGACATTCCGGTCAATACTCAAGGAAAGGCAGGGGCAGACCATGTGCATTCCCGCCATCCAAGGAGGTTTCTAGCTCTAGGGTGCACCGTCTCAGGTCACTGAGTACCTAGACTGGTGTCCCGTGGTTTTTGACATGTGCTTTCTGACTGTTCACATAAGTATTCTTGGAAAATCGATGTGTTGGTCACCCGTGTCTTTCACAACCACACCTGAACAGACAGTTCATGAAGGAAATTTTTTATTCTGTCTCATTATCCTCATTACATATGCCATCCCTTAGTCTGGCCGATACAGGCATTGATAATGCACATTGGGAGCAAGTCGCCGCTGAACGTGTTGCATGGAGGGCAAATATCAGAAATGGAATAAAGTCAAAAGAGAAAATTATTGCACAAAAGTCACACACCAAGCGTTTGAGACGTAAGATGGTGCATGATGGTGGAAATGACCACGTGTTCACATGCACCCACTGTGAACGGACATTTACAGCGCAAATTGGCCTTATCAGTCACACTCGCTACCGCCATAGTTAAAAGTTATTATGCCTTTTTAGAGCACAAACTATCGTCTGTCAAGACGGCAAGGTGCCAATGATATAGTCTGGCCGGGAACGACTGGATCAAATCATCCCGTTCCATATCGGTCTATACTGAGTTGATCTTTAACCCCGTGAAATAATGTAGACAACCCTTTCTTCTAATCACACACACACACACACACACACACCCACACCCACACCCACCCACA
>JACEFZ010005553.1:95000-102500 GCA_014155875.1 Cepaea nemoralis | reverse complement strand
CTCAGAATTTTCTAAACACGAAAGAATTCGTGGAAATGTACTGGTCGCCTCACCATATTATTCCATAAGAAAATAATAGACGACTCCTTCTCGTGCCGTGAAGTGTATTGAGAATATGGTAATTACAAGTCAGTGAAGAATCCCTTAACATGGCATGAAGTATAGTGAGAATATGATAATTACTTGTGAGTGAAGAATCCCTTAACATGTCATGAAGTGTATTGAGAATATGGTAATTATAAGTGAGTGGAGAATACCTTCACATGCCATGAAGTGTATTGAGAATATGGTAATTATAAGTGAGTGGAGAATACCTTCACATGCCATGAAGTGAATTGAGAATATGGTAATTATAAGTGAGTGGAGAATACCTTCACATGCCATGAAGTGTATTGAGAATATGGTTAAGTTTAAGTTTAGTTAAGTTTAGTCGACGGATCATCATCAAGACACACGGGTGTAACCCTTAAGTGCTTCGTTCTACTCCTAACTCAAGCCTGAGTCCGGAGAATCTCAGCTCAGTGCACGAACTCCTGAAATACTTTGGGTAGATTTTTAATTCGAAATTTTGCCCGGGCAGCGCCATTTGGCTACTCTTTTTCGATTGCCAACTGCCAAGGGATTTTTTACGTGCGCAAAAATGCACACGGGCGTCCGATCTCACTACCCAGAGACCAGGGGAAATTTTGTTACTAGAATTCCAAGTTAAAACATCCCGGCAATAACAAGTAAGTGAAAGATCCCTTAACATGCCATGAGGTGTTTTAGGTATATGGCGATGGCCCTTGTTGTACAACGTACCGGCACTCTATGGGTGATATGATCAATATTACGCCGGTCTCCTTTACTGCCTGGTACCTATTTTAGACTGGGCCGTCTTGGGACCCCGAGTCAGTGAAAAACATCCCTGCCTCGATGGGCTTTCGAACACATTGCCCACCGGTCCGGTATGCAAGCGTCCTTGCCGCGCTACCACGGCCCCTTGTGGTATATGGTGCTAGTACCATATTTTAGATCGATCGGCACTCCATGGGTGACGTGGTCAGAATCACACGGGTCGCTTTTACTTCCCATTGAATTTCCTTGTACGCTTATTAGACTGAGTGAATCTGAGCGCCGAGGTCGCTGAACAAAACCTCCTTTATTGGACTGAGTGGATCTGAGCGCCCAGGTCGCTGAATAAAATCTCCTTTATTAGACTGAGGGTATCTGAGAGCCCAGGTTGCTGAACAAAATCTCCTTTATTGGACTGAGTAGATCTGAGCGCCCAGGTTGCTGAACAAAATCTCCTTTATTGGACTGAGTAGATCTGAGCGCCCAGGTTGCTGAACAAAATCTCCCCACCTCGAAGGAGACTGGAACACATGGCCATCGGCCCGGCTGGCAGGCGTGCTAGCAAGTGTTCCACCGTAGTTAATAGTCCATACATTCATCATCATCATGTGCCATGAGACGCCATCTCACAGGATCACCATAGTCGTGGATCAGCTCTGTTTTCTTGTCTCAACAGTGCCAAGTGGCAAAGCGATCCAGCTATTTACTTCTCTGCCTTCCCCTTGTTCTCTTCCCCTTCGATCTTGCCAGTTGTCACCAAATTCTCCAATTCATTTCTTTTCATAACGTGTCCAAAAATATTGACTGTCTACGTCTAATTTCTCTAATCAGTTTACGGTATTCCTTTGTTTCTTGTATGACTTGGTCATTGGTTTTTATGTCCGTCCATTGTATTCTTTTCATATTCCTCAGAAACCACATTTTGACAGTCATTAGATATTGTTCAGCTTGTCTCCTCATTGTCCAAGCTTCACATCCATACAAAAGTACAGGTTCTATGTAGCACTCCAACACTCCTTTTCTCGTTGCAAATGACATCTTTTTATTGATCAGGTTGTTTTCCATCTTGAAAAATGCTACCTTCGCAATGATGAATGGTGTATAAACCCGAAACTACGTACTCCAGCGGTAGTTTCTGCCGGATAGTGACATCTGTTATATGGAAGGCAATACTGACACGTGTGTAGGATCTTCCTATGTCAAATCACACATGCTGCCTTCAGTAAGAGAATGAATCTTATAAGTAACTATAAGGTTACCACTTGCTACTGTACGTGGCTAGTAGATTTGACATCTCTTATTTGATAAATATAATATGTTAATACAGGGTTTTTTTTTCAACGAATATTTGAAACGGTTAAGCAGAAAATTAATATCTAAAATATCTATGAATACTTTATAATTGGTTTCATGACATGTTGAGCAACACGTTTGTTTTAAACGTCAGCAGAGGGTGTAGTTTTAATGACTGTGCATTGTTTGAAAATATTGCCGGTCCAAGTTGTGTATTTACCTATTATGTTGCATGAACTTTACACAACTTGGACCGGCAATATTTTCAACACTGCACAGTCATTAATACACCCTATACTTTAACTAAACAGGTCTGCGTGGCCGCCTGGCTTGATGCCTGTGGGTTTAAACTTACGTTGCAGTGTGGGGTTCATTCCCTACACCTGTCAGTTGGACTTGAAAATCTGTCTCGTTCAGAAAGCAATAGCAAACCACTGAACGTAAAGTTGCCCAGAAAATCAACCTGGGGTTGGTATTGATAGCAATGTCCCGCAAAGGTCGCGCAACAGTTGTTTATTTACAATAGCTAAAAATACCATCACTCATGCATGTGTACCATTGCTGGTATTTGTCTCGATATTTTTCTGGGCTTCCATGGGTTCGTACACACCATCGCCATAATAGTAATAATAATAATAATAATAATAATAATAATAATAATAATAATAATAATAATAATAGCCTAGTATAGCATCCAGTCAGCCCCCTTTTGGTAGAACAGTATGTTCCCCATAGCTAATAACTGCCACATTATTCATTAATGTAGTGATCTTTGCATTTTCCCCATGCTTTTATAATGCATATCTTTTATATTGCTGTTGTTCTCAGTTAGCTTCGAATGTTGTGTGGATGAAATACTGTATGAAAGAGAGTGATAGAAGGGCAGAATGTTAGACGGACCTGCGTGTCCAATTCTTAACCCTTTGAAAATAATGTTTGTTCGTTCCTTCCTTCATCATGTCGGGGAAACTGAAACACGTTGACCATATTAAACGCCACATTGACTTGGGGACAGGACGCCAGGCTTGTTCTTGGAAGAAGAGTCAAGGGTGTACCATCACGAAGATGGACACATGACATTGCAGACATAATGTGTAGGAGGGTGCATGAGGCAAGGGTGTACCAGCACGAAGATGGACACACGACATTGCAGACATAATGTGTAGGAGGGTGCATGAGGCAAGGGTGTACCATCACGAAGATGGACACATGACATTGCAGACATAATGTGTAGGAGGGTGCATGAGGCAAGGGTGTACCATCACGAAGATGGACACATGACATTGCAGACATAATGTGTAGGAGGGTGCATGAGGCAAGGGTGTACCATCACGAAGATGGACACATGACATTGCAGACATAATGTGTAGGAGTGTGCATGAGGCAAGGGTGTACCAGCACGAAGATGGACACACGACATTGCAGACATCTTCTGTAGGAGGGTGTATGAGGCAAGGGAACTAGCAAAGAATCGAGTTACATTTCGCCAGGCCGTCATGAGAGCGACATTCTGCAAAGGACCTGACGGCCACTACACGTGAGTGTCAGTAAATACTGTAAGTGTCAGTAAAGACACGTGAGTGTCAGTAAATATACGTGGTTGTCATGCGGCTGTTGGGGAACTAATAGATCAGTTGACGCCGATGATCTGATCATAATAACGAATGTGTTGATGCTTGGTGATATTTTCCTCGTTGAATATTGAATTGATTGCTTTACAAGCGTTCCATGATCTCTCGTTGCTAGTCATCTAGGCGGATGATGCCGATAACCAAGACGTGTCACTTCAACACTTGTTCTGTGGGGCCCCTTACGCACACCACTGGGACATTATCAAGACTACTTCAAGATAAACTAACAAGGCCGTTGGTAGCAGTCAAAACGTTCAGAATACTTTTATTGGCGGCGCTGCATCATCAATTCCATCACAATATATCCCACCAGCCAGCCTATCTCACAGATATGTTCACGTGACAGCAGACTCGACCCTCCCCCCCCCCCCCCCTCCCTGAGCATCATGTACGAACAAGAGGAACGTGCATCACTGTATCCACCGGTGGCCATACTGGCAATGCGCAGATGCTCAACAGTTTGTCCACACGTCCTTTCTCTCTCTCCTTAACTGCGGCTGAGCCAACTTACAATCGGCCTGTATGAGTGTGATTGTCTGTCGTATCTGTCGTGTCTCTGGCTGTTAGCTGGTAATGCCTGACTTTATATTCTAACGGTTGTTCCAATGACTAGCAGGTTTCTGTGCGTGTTGCTGTTTTCAAAGAGTAGTGTTCATGTCGATGTTCCGTGCTAAAGTTCCGTGCATCGGTTGGGTTGTCAATAGACGCTTTCCCGTAACGTTTTCACTACGCTATCATAGTGCCTTTTATTGTTAATACTTTTGGTATCTAAAATCTACCTATTTGGCATCTACTATTATTTTGTATGTGTGCAACCTAACTTATTCATTTCTGCAACATGGTAGTGGTGTCAGTGAGCACCCTAACGATTGATTCCCAGGCTTTCAGATTTCGCTCCAGATTCCCTGATCGATGAATTAGATTAATGTAATGCTACAGAATAACTTAGGGCGGAAAATCGGGATTAATGTATTGTATGATGCTAGAACTGACCTATTAAGCTTCACAAAGTGAACTGTATGGGTTTTCAACAATAAGGAAAGGTGTATTTAACCTTATCCATGGTCATGGAGTAGTGAATCGAACGTCAAGCTTTCTCGGAAAAGAACAAACAACTAGATGGACTCCATAACATGCTTCGGAAGTCGGTGAGAAAATAAAACAGCACAGCGAATATTCAGGGCTACATTTTAAAATGAGTAAATCTACTCAGGCAATAGTAGTTATATCATGTGTTATCTTAGTATAAACATGCATTTGCATCCTCCTACGTGCTGTAAAGAAATGTTCCATTTGTGCTCTATGGAAAGGCTATTGATTGAGATACGTACATCCATTATCATCAAGTGAATTGCGTTGCACATGTTCGTCAAGTACGTGGTTCCGACAAGCATGTTTTCTGATTTAATGTCCCTACTCTAAGACGTCCTGATGCCTGTCTACAAGGCAGCAGGTTTATGTCTCTCTTTGTCTGATTCCTATCCCTTGACCTGTCTGACATGGGAGACCCTACCTGTAGCTACGTTACCGTCGGCACAGCTCAGGACGTCTTTGGAACACGTAAACCCTCGTACACTTCAAGGTGGAGACACACCAGAGGAATATATGTACAATGAAAGTGTCACGTTCCAAACTACAGTTAAAATAAAGCGTTTTATTGTTTCTTTATGATAGTTCAGCATATCTGTCACGAAGTGATGTCGACGACTCATCTAAGGTTATGAGGACTAATACATTCCCATCCATTCAAACATTTCATCGCTCCTTATACTTGAAATATAAAACGACAACCAAGAAACGGCCACTGTAACAAACCTTTACAAGACGATATGGTTTTATATCTTGCAGACTTTAATCCGACGACTCCTGTCACATGTCGACAAACTCAATCGCTCCACAAAGAAACATTTGAGAACACACATACTGCTGAACACAAAGAGCGGCGTAACAGACTGTTAGCCATGCTCTAGAAGACATGCTGCGTCCGAGCTGGACGGCAGCCCAAGTCCAACTGATCTCTCAGTGACGTTTTCTGTGACGCTTTCACGCTTGCACCAAAACGTCCTGCACACTTGTCATTCTTTTGAACTAATGCCGTGCAAAGTGTGTCTTATAATCCATATCCTGATCCAGGTATATGGCAATATCATGAGTTGCTTTGCGCACAAGGAGTGTAACATTAAATAAGTGTTGCTCGTACTCACAGTTCCAGCTCTGACTCCGTATCCACACTGGTCATCCTGAGTACCTCTACAGCAAGACACGGGAACTCCACAGCTGGTGGGCCAGACGATATTGCTGCAGTTGTAGTGCTGGTTTGAATCCCAGTCCAGGAAACTCGATCCACCACAGCACGTGAACTGGGGGTATATAAATGATAGCAAAGTAGTACTTATAATGTCCCTTGTTTGGCATATCCCTTCCACAAGACATCGTTGTCAACATCAGCATTTTACTGCTGTTGTTGATGTCTTGGCAAGTTTACGTTCAGTAGTTTGCCATTGCTTTCTGAACGACCGGCTCCCATACCAACACGTTAAAACCAAGCGCAACGCAGTCTGCTGCCAAATCGGTCGCAGATATGTTTCGAACTCGGGTAAGGGGGATTACGAATAGCATCCGTAAGCCCTTCGCCACGGAAGAGGCCTATAATGTCCATAGAAACGGATAAAATATGGAGGTCAGCATGGCAGAATGGTTATCATCGCTTGTTCTTAAACAGTGACGGTGTGCGGATGTCGAGGTAGCTGGTTCAATCCCTACACCTGTCAGTTGGACTAAAATGTTGACTTCTCATCCTTGACTTGGGGACATAAATTACAAGTCTCTGAAGTCGGAGTGGGTTGGCCTGATGGCGAGGGACACTGGTAATCCACATGCAAGCATCAGTCCAGTAAACTAAAAGTAGTAGCACGTGTGTGAACTACGTTTGAGTTCACAGTGAGCTAACGTTAAAAACAAAAAAAGAGTCATGATTGGTTGGCTGGTCGGTAATGATCGGTTGTGACATTGTCCATAGATCTAAGAACCGGTTAGCCTTCTCGGTTAGTTTTATAGGACATCTTCTTTCCATCTACAGGTCGCAGCACAAACAGTTCCGCCTTAAAAGTCCAAGCAGCACGGCAACAGCCATGATATAATGAGGCACAATAGCTACTAAAAGAGCTATCTTCAATGAACTACACTAAAGTTGAGATGAGATGAGTCAAGAACCGACATTGTTGCAATAGGGGTATTCCATAAGTGCACAGTCATCATCTTCAGCAGCCAGCGTAGAGTCCCAATACTAATGGTGCCCGTTACAATCTGATTATATGTCCGTCTTGCTTTACCTTTTAGTGACTACTGTCTACCAGATCCTCTGACCACCTCTAGACTAATCTATGAACCATCAACCCCAGACACATGATATTGAAATGTTTATTTAAGTTCCAAACATAATCATTACACAGTCAGTAGAATGACACAACAATAGTAGACGAGGACCAACGTACACTTATAATGGGTACACCTCCATATTTATTATGAACAAGCGATTCCGATTGTCAATGGAAACAAAATATTGAATCAAATCTCTGAACCAGCAACAGTTCTAATCTACTCGTACAAAGCCACCCATGTGCTTCCTTAGCACTCATTCAATTCACAGTGGCATCAATTTAAACTAACTCCTCACATATTTTGATAACCTACATACAAGCTAAGGAAGCACTCATTCAATTCACATTGGCATCAATTTAAA
>JACEFZ010005553.1:0-92500 GCA_014155875.1 Cepaea nemoralis | reverse complement strand
ACGCGTATTATGGTCACCGTATTACACTTTCCGATAAATGATGTTTATGGGCCATTCTTTTTAATGTTCAGATCTTGTGGAATGTCAATATGTTTCTTCTTCTTTGTCCACGATATTCACTATTTTCTCTAGTGACATGCATCCGCATGTTGACCAAGGAAAGATGCATGTTCTCAATTGTACCTCAGGTGAAGTGGTTATTGGATTGGCAAATGATGGTTAAAGGCTGCCACCTCAGCCTTTTGATAGACATAACTTGTACTGAGTCCATGAGCTTTATAAGAAGCACTTATGATTTCGACTGTTGAATTTGAGTATTTGGGCCACCAGAGAAACTGTTACCACCACCTCCGCTGAAGTGAACAGGAGACGGTCTTCAGACTCCGCACGGCACATGCCAGAATGAAACAGCATGTGTTTAGTAGACTTCACGTGGACATGCTAATAGGCGGACGGTGGGATTGGTGAAGTGATGACTGGACATTTTCTGTCAGTGTCCCGGAAGTCTAGAGCAAACAAGGTTGTTTTGACCTGCGCTCGACCCTCTGAGTACAGACTAGTGACAAGTCAGCAAGCTACAATTGACTGCCTCTTTCTTTAAATATATTCAGGTTGGCGTCTGAAAGTGTACATAAAAATGGGAAGAAAACATGCATGTTTAATGTGTTTTCTGGTGTTGCGCCATAAGCTCTTAACACTTTGAACCTCAGAATTACTAGTGGACGGTTGGATTCTTCGAAACACATATTGCAGTTTGTGACATTATCAATTTGTTCACTATTGGTTGTAATTTTTTTTTATTAATTTGACAATTACTTTTGACTGTGAGCTTATTTGTTTTTTAGTTCAGACAAAAATATTTTTGAAACAGAACTAAAACATACCAAAACATCAACAGCCATATCTAGTGGCTTGTGACATACTAAAATGAGACAACATTGACACACGTATCGGATGATTTGAGATATTATAAAATAGGACACTTTGATAGCCAATTCAAGTGGTATGTGAAAAATTAATGTGGAACAACACTGACAGCCATACCATATGACTTGAGATGTATTTTTTTTTAAAGTAGTATAACATCATTGGCACCTTGCTGTCTTGACAGACGATAGTTTGTGCTTTAAAAAGGCATAATAACTTTTACCTATGGCGGTAGCGAATGTGACTGATAAGGCCAATTCGCGCTGTAAATGTCCGTTCACAGTGGGTGCATGTGAACACGTGGTCATTTCCACCATCATGCACCATTTTACGTCTCACACGCTCGGTGTGTGACTTATCTGCAATAATGTTCTCCTTTGTCTTTATTCCATTTCTGATGTTTGCCCTCCATGCAACACGTTCAGCGGCGACTTGCTCCCAATGTGCATTATCAATGCCTGTATCAATCATGTCCCGCTTACACACATCTTTGTATCGTAGTAGAGGCCGACCCTGAGATCTCTTACCCATCTATAATTCACCAAAAAAGATGTCCTTTGGTATTCTACCATCATCCATCCTCCTAAGATGTCCTATCCATCTAAGTCTACGAAGACTGAGCATGGAATAAACCGTCACACAACCTGATCTTTCCAATACTTCAGTATTTGTGATTTTGTCTTGCCACTTAATACCAAGAATTCTTCGCAGACACCGCATATGAAAGCTGTTTAAACGTTTCTCTTGGTGTAAGTTGTCCAGGTTTCACTGCCATAAAGAAGAGTACTAAGGACACAGGCTTGATAGACAAGGACTTTTGTTTTGGCAGTAAGCTTCCTGTTCTCCCAGACTCTTTTTCTTAACCTGTTCATTGTTGTTGCTGCCTTACCAATCCGGATGTTGATTTCCTGATCTAGGGATAATTTGCTATTTACCACTGATCCTAGATATGTAAAATGGTCTACCATCTCTAGTTCGGCGTTGTCAATAAAGATTGATGGTACCCCATGTGCACCTTGTGACATAATCTGTGTCTTCTTTTTGCTAATTGTTAAACCAAATTCAGAACAAGCATTGGAGAATGCAGATAGTAGACATTGCAATTCTTCCTCAGAGTGGGTCGTAACTGCAGCATCATCTGCAAAAAGCAACTCTCTGATCAGTACCCTCCTAATTTTGGTCTTGGCCTTCAATCTCTGAGCATTGTAGAGGCCGCCATCTGAACGTGAGTGAATGTATATACCACCATCCTGATCACGAAAGGCATATTTCAGTAGAAGTGAAAAGTATATTCCAAAGAGGGTGGGAGCTAGTACACAACCTTGCTTAACTCCACTCTTGATTTCAAACTCTTCAGAAGTTGCACCATCAAACTTGATTATACCCTTCATGCCTGTGTGGAACGATTCCACAATGGACAGAAGAGTTGGTGGGCAGCCAATCTTCTTTAGTGCCTTGAACAGACCCTCACGACTGACCTTATAAAATGCCTTTGTGAGGTCGATGAAGGCAATAAACAGTGGTTGATTCTGTTCACGGCTTTTTTCTTGCATTTGTCGCAATGAGAATATCATATCAACGGTAGACCGGTTCTGTTAAAAGCCACACTGTGATTCGGGACAGACTTGATCTCCTAGGACTTGAAGTCTGCGCAGAACAATTCTGGCAAATACTTTTCCTTTTGTTGTTTCGGGATTTGAAATTTAAATATTGAGCACAACCCACTACTGGCAACGCTGATCGTATTCTGGTATGAACCTAAGGCCTATCCACGTCAATATGGAAGCACTATACTCGAGTTTCGCTCTCGTTTGAGCTCGTCAGTAGTGCATATCCCTGACCGGATCCGGAAACAAGCCCCGGATCACTGGCGTGTGAAGCGGGTGTGTAACCACGCGGCACACGCTGGACACGCCAAATTATCATAACAGAATATTACAACGTCACCCATCGTAGGCTATGCTCAAGATTGCCCAATCACCGCGACTGACGTCCGTCAATCTATGTGGACCCGAACGATCAGAACTTCTCACTGGCAAGGAACACCAGGTCTCCTAAAATTCAGTGAGCAATAATCAAATTGATTATTTTGTTGTTTCGGGATTTGAAATTTAAATATTGAGCACAACCCACTACTGGCAACGCAGACCGTATTCTGGTATGAACCTAAGGCCAATCCAAGGCAATATGGAAGCACTATACTCGAGTTTCGCTCTCGTTTGAGCTCGTCAGTAGTGCATATTCCTGACCGGATCCGGAAACAAGCACCGGATCACTGGCGTGTGAAGCGGCAAACGCTGGACACGGCCAAATTATCACAACAGAATATTACACCGTCACCCATCGTAGGCTGTAGCTCAAGATTTGCCCGATCGCCGCGACTGACGTCCGTCAATCGATGTGGACCCGAACGATCAGGTCTTCTCACAGTTTACTCGAGCTCAAACGAGAGTGAAACTCGAGTCTAGTTCTTCCGCATTGACGTGGATAGGCCTTAAGTTCATACCAGAATACGATCAGCGTTGCCAGTAGTGGGTTGTGCACAATATTTATATGTTATATTAATTAATAAGGTATGGTGATTGAAGTTCTGTATATAATTTAGTTGGGAATGTTTATACTGATTGACCTGTGTTATATATAGTTAAGTATCAAATGATTTGAGATATACTAAAACAGAACCAGATTGCCGACCATATAAATGACTTGAGGTATATGTGAAAGGAATAACATATTCAGACAAAGTGATAAATGTATTCAGTGACGCATAGCTTTACTACTTGCTTTAAGTTTAGAGATATAAGATTAACCAAAATGTAATTAATGGTTCTGAAAACAGTTTGCTTCACTGTAGTGGATCCGAAAGAGTAGAGATCAAAGCGGAAATGCAAACACTTTCCCAAAACTGATGTCATGTCTATGTTACACAACACAAGAAAATATCGCAGTTTGATTTTAATGAATATATGGTAACCAACGTAAACTACACTGTAATATTGTACTCACCGTGCGAAGACAATAAATGTTTAAGCGAAGGGAGCCAGCACAGCCAAACATGCCTGGCAAGGTCATCATAATGCCAGTACCAATGAGAAGCCAACTGGGCACAGTCAACATCTCTTTGAACAACTCTAATTCGGTACTGTTGACGTGAAGCCAAGCTCCGAAACCTATCAGAACCCCACCAGCAGCCTGGAATGATAGAATAGTGACAAAGGAAGATTAATTCATGGAAATGTTGCAACAGAACAGATCTGCAATAAATAAATGCACTATAATTAGTCGGTCTCGCTAAAGAAAAATTCAAGAATATAAACTAACATTATTCGATCTCAGTATGCAAAATTTATTTAAAAAATCTAATTAAATGATGCTATCTATGACCAAAACGAGCGTGCCCCCTTGCCTCCTAAGGCCTAGGCAGTAATTGTGATTATAAAGTTTAAGTTGTTAGTTTAAATGTTGATGTTCTAGTTGTTAATTTAACTCGCCGAGCCCCAGACAATTATTACTTTATCGTCTGTCAACCCAGAATATTATTAATGTAAAATAATGTTTATCTCAAGCAGAAAAATTTAAGAGCCACAAATAATTAAATTTGAGCATCAATAATGGACTTTGGCATGTAGAGCGACATGAAAGAGCGAAATTTAACAAGCAGCAAGTTTCAATTATGATACCAGTCTTATTTTCTATACTAAAATCTTAAAAGCTAAGCACATAATAACAAATTGAAATATATCTCTGCGGCACACACTTCGTTGCCAGGGCAATGACTTGTATGTTTTTCGCTGTTACAACAGCAATATCCAATGGCGGATGTATACTCTTCACCATTAGAGCAATGTCTCATGCTCTTAGATGTTAAGCAATGTCGGCTCTTATGCGCATTATTCAGTGCTAACAATATGCTTATCCCGTGCTTTAGGTACACTCTTCAATATAAGAGTAATGTCTGCCCAGTGCCTTCAGGTGCATTCTCCATTCTAAGAGCAATGTCTGCCCAATGTGTGAGGCGCCTGCTCTATACTTGAGGTACAATCTTTATTGTTAGAGCAATGTCTGCACTATAACTGATCTACAATCTTAATAGTTAGAACAATATCTGCACTATATCCGAACTACAATCTTTAATGTTATAACGTCAACACTATATGTGAGGTACAATCTTTATTGTTAGAGCAATGTCTGCACTATCTCTGATCTACAATCTTAATTGTTAGGACAATATCTGCACTAAATTTGAGCTACAATCTTTATTGTTAGAACAACGTCAACACTATATGTGGGGTACAAACTTTATTGTTAGAGAAATGTCTGCATAATGCCTGATGTACAGCCTTAATTGTTAGATAAATGCATCCCAACTTCTAGGGTACACTCCTCCTTGTTGTAACAATGTCTGCTTGTTGTTTGGGGTACAGTCTTTAGTATTCCAGCAAAAATTGTAATCTTGTTGGTTTTGCTGAATTACTGTCGATGAGACATGGTTGCTTTGTTGGTTGGTTGTGAATCCTCTGGAAGATTTAAGTTTTTAACTCTCGAAAACGATGCTGCTTAGACTGTATAAGTCCTAAAAGAATTTGCATCAAATGGAATAAAGTTGATGTACAGACTATGCTCCTGATCAGGTACAAAGGTAATATATCCGTAGGTTATTCGAGTTGAGATGAGTTGAGATGAGCTAAGAAACGACATCACTGCACCCAGGACATACCCATACGATCTCCGTCCCCTCGATCAACAGCCAGCTAAGAATCTTACTGCCAATAGTTCACACTGCCATCTGAATGACAGTTCTCCTGGTCTTCAGTACTCAGTTTTGAGATTCGCCCAGAGCCCCTGTCGTTACACCGCCATATCATTCTCTCCACATTCGGTTGCTCAGTCTGTTCCACCTCTTTCTCGACCTGGTTCTACAGGCGCCCGACCACCTCTTCTTTGTCTTCGGTAATCTACCACCGAGAGGTGCATTCCCTACCAACCTATCAGCCTGTTCATTCCCCCGCATACTTCCGCATGACCAGGGCAGAAAGTCTATACAATTCTCACAATCTGTGACCTCTGAAACGAGGCAAGTCATTCTACACGAAGCATTTCCTTTCTCCATCTTACTAAGCATACTCCATTAGTCGGTAATGAACACAACGCGTGCTGCAGCTGTCTTATCCAACCATCGGAAGGCTATTGTTACTGCTTCCACTTCCATTCTCATGCTGGAGGTCGTAGTCTCATATTCCAATACATTTGGTTATCAAGAATAGGTTTGAGTGATGTCGCTATTATGATCAACACGGCATGACAACAAAACATAATTAGAAAGCTCTGCGAAAGGAAAGGCACAAGCACATACAAGCCCATGTTTTGATCTAAGTCTTTATCAATGAAAATAACCATAAACAAGAATGTTTACCTAGAAAACCGAAACATCACTATCATCAGTAAGTAGTCCACATGCTTCTGCGAATAACATATTCCAAAGTTCGGGAAATGAAAAGACCGAATGAGATAAGCGTTGAGAAACGAAATAAACACGATAAAGAACAGGGGGAAATGTACACAAAACATTATTGGGTACCCATTAGACCTCAGAAACTACTGAGCGTAACCTTACCAAGAAATCAACAAACAGCTGAAAGATGCTGATGTTGACAGCTGTCATTACTGTCATTTACTGCCAATATAGTACCTTGCGGTGTATGGCAGAGGGGGGTTTGAGCCTGAAGAATTAAGGCCGCCAGTGCAGTTGCCGCGAACTGTGCAGGTTGGGATTTTCTTTTTTGCCCCCGACAGAAAAAAATACCACACCTTATCGAGGGATCGAACCCGGGTCTCCCGAATGAGAGTCCGGAGTTGTAGCCACTCGGCTATCCGCTCCTCGATGTTGACAGCGATGTCCTGTAAAGGATATGCGAACAACAAAATTAGACCTCAGAGTTCCGTTGGGCACACAACTGTGTTGTCCATCCGTCACTACTGGCTGATGCTTTTGGTAGCTTTCGTTCTTAGGCCTGATTGTCTCATGCTTTCCAGTATTTTACAGGGCAAGAATGTATAATAATAATAATAATAAATAATATAGGATAATAATAAATATAATATGTAAAGTACGTGATATCATGTGGATAAAAAATGCTCGACATTCGAACAGAATCAGTGACTATGTGTGCTATGTATTAAAACTAAAATATGATTCTTCTATTCACTTCACAGCTCCGAATGTTGGCCGGCGCTTACCAAACCCGAAACCTCACATTGTGCCAACGGCTTCTTGCGGAGGAGCACAAGTGGGAGGGTACAAGCCGTGTCCTGGTGCGAGGAAATGCAACGTAAAGGCTATCTGTCGTCGCAGGGCAGACAAGGCTCTAAGCGTTGGTTGGCAAGTGAGATCTAAGATCGAAGCTCAGACATGCGGACTGTGAGAGCATTGCGTTGCTGATCCGGCAGCTTCTGCAGCTTGTCTTGTTCCAGACGTATTGGTGTTACCTTTCTTCTGGAGTAAACTAGGCAGACCGAAAGAGTGATCATGCTGCGTGGGAATCACGTGGTCTCTACAATTAAGCCCAAGCTTTGTGCTATGGAGAGGTATATAACTCCCCCCCCCCCCCCCCTGATCTTCTATCGCCATGGGTTGTAGTTATTGTGCCTTTTTTTGAAGCACGTTGTAACTAACAAGGCGTGCAACTGATGAGACACAGCGAAATATGGCAGTCAATATATGCTGCAACATATTGTTTGTGCCTTTTGTGATTAAATTCACTAAATAAAGACAGTGTCTTAAAATACATTTATTTGTCTAAACGAGGTGGACGTAACTGTTTTCTCTTTTTTCCAAAAAAAAAAAAAAAAAAAAAAGAATATAACAAAATGAACTAAGTAAACATAAATATGGGACGAAGAGATCTCACCCAGATTAACACATTCAGCACAAAAAGTGAATACTGGCACCAGCAATGACAGGAGCAGGAACGTGTCTTTTTCTCAGGTTTGATATAGAACTTGGAGTGATCTCCATACGCCATGATGAAGTCACGGCTGAAGATGGTTGGTAGGGCATCAGAATCACTCATTCCTTTAGGTATCTGCCGCCTCTGAAATGTTCACCATACAACAGGTTAGCACAGTATCTTTTTAATGCCATATTGCACATACACACACGCTCACTCACACACACATACACACACACACACACACACACACATATATATATATATATATATATATATATATATATATATATATATATATATATATATATATATATATATATATATATATATCTTCTTATATATAAAAGGCGATCTCCGTCTGTCTGTCTGTCTGTATGTCCCTATGTCCTTTATGCGCTCGCGAACGGCCCATCCGATTGAGATGAAATTTTCTACACGTCTTCCTTTCATTCCAGCGCAGCCCACTGTCATATTTTTTTAGTGTGAAATCGGCTGCTTACCCAATATTATTTAATTTTCCATTTTTCATTATAATTTCATATATCTCAGGGGACCTAACTCTGTAAAAGTTATTTCAAGGGGAATAACTTTTCTGTATACCTTATAGTCATATTGTGGCATCGTTTTCAAAGATTTATAAACTCTGTGTCTATAGTTATGTACCGGCATATGAGTTATAATAAATAATGATACAATCTTTAAGGCATTTTCAAAGTTTTCATAAAAATAATGCACAATGCATAACATTGTAACTCATCTTTTTATGCTTAAGAAGTTACTGTAGTCATGCAGGTGATTAGAAAGAGTTTTCATTAAAAATAATGGATGGTGTGTGGAAGGACATTCTTTTAAGTTACTTTTTTTGTTGTATGAATTTAATGAGACGCTACCCGCCAGGAGCTGGGCGAAGCCACGCCGGGTCAGATAGATAGACAGACCCACCTTTTCGCTGCAGTTGTCTACTCCTCCTTTTCCTTCTTCTGCTGATGCTGCTGCCGCCGCTCCATTTACCCAAGTTAATTGTTGGGGAAGATGTAAAGATCTTTCAAGTGCTCTTTCTAATGCTTTTTGTAAGTTGGTCTTCGTTTATCTAAGGTTGTTCTAACTGCAACCAATAAATGATTAGACAGACAGGCAGACAGACAGACAGAGAGGGACGGACGGACAGACAGACAGACAGACAGACAGACAGACAGACAGACAGACAGACAGACAGACAGACGATAACGGGAACTTATATGACTACTTATATGAATTAAATGAGATGCTCGCCATCAGGGGCTGGGCGAAGCCGGGCCGGATCAGAAAGACAGACAGACAGACAGACAGACAGACAGACAGACAGACAGACAGACAGACAGACAGACAGACAGACAGACAGATAGTCGGGAACGGGAACGGGAGCTTATATGACTACTTATATGAATTAAATGAGATGCTCCACACCAGGAGTTGGGCGATGTAGGGCCGGGTCAGACAGACATACATACATACAGACAGACAGACAGACAGACAGACAGACAGACAGACAGACAGACAGACAGACAGACAGACAGACAGACAGACAGACAGACAGACTGTGATATTTGTATATTACTGAGTCAAGAACTTGTTCAATGCTGAGGGTGCTATGTAAACACCACTTAAAATAGTTGAAGAGTAACTGAGAAGGCCACATCAGCAATGCCATTTCATTGAGACCACCGAAACATAAAGTCCGTCCTTTAGCATGTACAGCCGCTGGGTTGTAAAGTGGAGAACCTGAACATTTTCTAGACCACGACGTATGAGATAAGTGACCGTTCCTTTCCTCGTCGCCTTTAGGTTCTAAACAATTCCAAGAAATTTTCGAAAACTATTGGATATCAATTTTTATATGGCAGGATCGAAACCACACCCCACTTGTAAGAAAAAATGAAAAAAAAAAAAAAAACAATAAAAAGACAAAATCCTGACTCTGCTGAAGTTTCTCTCTTTCATGAGATGGAACATGGATGGACCACTGTCTTAACAAGCAAACGCACTAACCATAATGCCACGGATGTTCCAGACGTGACTATCAACGTATAAAACTATCATTTCCAGATGAGTTTCAAACATTAAACAAAGTCCGTTCACTCAGAAGAGTGTTGAAATTATTTATGCTAAAATGAAAGGCCAGATGGACACACAATCGGGCTGCAACGATACTGTCTTCATTGGAACGCAAAAGGGAATGTATGTCCATATATATATATATATATATATATATATATATATATATATATATATATATATATATATATATATATATATATATATATATATATAAAAGGCGATCTCCGTCTGTCTGTCTGTATGTCCATATGTCCTTTATGCGCTCGCGAACGGCCCATCCGATTGAGATGAAATTTTCTACACGTCTTCCTTTCATTCCAACGCACCCCACTGTCATATTTTTTTAGTGTGAAATCGGCTGCTTACCCAATATTATTTAATTTTCCATTTTTCATTATAATTTCACTTATCTCATACGTCGTGGTCTAGAAAATGTTCAGGTTCTCCACTTTACAACCCAGCGGCTGTACATGCTAAAGGACGGACTTTATGTTTCGGTGGTCTCAATGAAATGGCATTGCTGATGTGGCCTTCTCAGTTACTCTTCAACTATTTTAAGTGGTGTTTACATAGCACCCTCAGTATTGAACAAGTTCTTGACTCAGTAATATACAAATATCACAGTCTGTCTGTCTGTCTGTCTGTCTGTCTGTCTGTCTGTCTGTCTGTCTGTCTGTCTGTCTGTCTGTCTGTCTGTCTGTCTGACTGCCTGCCTGCCTGCCTGCCTGCCTGGCTGGCTGGCTGGCTGGCTGGCTGTTTACAGTCATCATCTGATGCATTCATCTTGCATCACATAGCATATGGCGATAAAGAATGGAAATCGCGAGGTTTATTGGAAGAATCTTCTTCTCATAGTCCATGCCATCTGACAGAGGTGGCCTGTCTGTCCGCAGTCTTCTCGTTCGTGTCCTTCCAATAGTTTCTGACCATTGTTCCTCCATGCTTTGATATCATCCTGCCAGCATCT
Source organism: Cepaea nemoralis (assembly GCA_014155875.1). Lineage (NCBI taxonomy): Eukaryota > Metazoa > Mollusca > Gastropoda > Stylommatophora > Helicidae > Cepaea > Cepaea nemoralis. Next base: position 81,559 of record JACEFZ010005553.1, on the reverse strand, counting down.
TCTCTCTCAGTCTCCACCTGTTTCTCCTTACTTTCAACTTTCCTGTTGAACTCTAGCTTTCCTCTTCTCCTGACATGCCAAAATAATGTGGGCGGTCTTTTTCTGATACGCGTAAAGACACTTTGTGAGTTAACTGCTCTCAAAAGATCTTCATTACTCTATTTATCCGTCCACTGTGTTTTCGTCACTTCTTCTTCTTCTTCTTCTTCTTCTTCTTCTTCTTCTTCTTCTTCTTCTTCTTCTTCTTCTTCTTCTTCTTCTTCTTCTTCTTCACCATCAGCATTCCTAGCCATTGAGGTTCTTTGCTGCAGATACAAACCGTCTCCATTCGTCTCTCTGGTTGACCTTCTCTTGCCAGTCGGTGATTCCAAGTGCTTGTAGGCTGTTTTCGTCACACTTTCATAAAATATATCTCCAGCCTCCAAATAATTCCTCACTATTCTGCTAATTGTCCATGATTCGCTTCCTTCCGGTATATTGCTATAAGCATTCCCATGACATTTACTATCAAACAAGAGTCTACAGAGAGTCTACAATAAGGCAATGCCCAGCATATCTCCCCCGATTCGTGAGGCAATTCCTGGCAATGTGTAGTGGATAGGGAACATTTACATTGTCTTACCAGGTACTGCTTGAACTGTTTCCAATTTCTTCGCCTCACACCAATGTGGTTCTAGGGTGTTGAGAAGGTCATTGATAACGCAACAATGTAGCCAGCATAGGTGTCATTGAAAAAGTGTAAGAGGGTTCCTACAGTGTCCGATGCTGGCAACAGTGTGTAGTTACCGAATACAACTGTTATGCAGGAAATATAATGTAATTAATTGTATTGTGTAGGACGCGGGACCCTTGTGGCTGTCACTCTTTCTTGCCGATCCAGTGGTCACGTGATCTATTACCAAATGGCCAAGGAATCAATATAATTAGTTGAACTCCGGAAATGTAAACAATATAAACCAAAACACTACGTCAGAGGCAGCTATTGTTCTATTACCCATGGAGGCGGAGATTTGTTTTTCATTGACCTGAGCCTTCAGGTCGACTCAGCTTCAAGCGGGTTAAAGTTACTTGCATATCCTTTACAGGACGCCGCAGTCAACCCCAACATTGTTGGCTGATTGTGATTTCTTGGCAAATTTACGTTCAGTAGTTTGCCATTGTTTTCTGAACGACAGGCACACTTACCATTGTATGAAAACCAATGCAAGGCGGTATGATACCAAATCGCCCACAGCTGTGTTTTGAACGCGGTATGCGGGATTACGAATTTCGTCCCTAACCATGTCGCTACAGAGCCGGCTAAAGTGCCAAACATTACAAAATTGGTAAAATTATATTTTCTTTCAAATAGAGGCCAGTTGAGTGCTATTGACCACACCATGCATCGCGTGTCAGTTAGTCCTAGTTTTTAGATATCGAGTTTTATACAACAAATAAATGTCGGATAGGTTGTGTATATGTTTGAATGTGTTTGCGTGTGTGCCTATGTTTGTATGTTTTTGAGTGTGTGCAAACCTATTTATGTGCTTTTTGGCGTGTGTGGGTGTAAATATATGTTGTGAGTGCATATATATGAATGTGTGTGGGTGGGTGGGTGGGTGGGTGGGTGTATGTGTGTGTGCGTGCGTGTGTGTGTGTGTGTGTGTGTGTGTGTGTGTGTGTGTGTGTGTGTGTGTATGTGTGTGTGTGTGTGTTAGACGCTTCGCGACTATCCAGATTGAGACAGGTTTCTTAAATGATCCTGGGTTCCCCAGGCTGACCCAACCTAAAATGAATACCAAGACATTTTTTGGGGAGTAAAGGCAGTCATTGTGATAATTAGAATATTACCAACCGAGTGTCGATTGTTCTATAAAATATAAGTCTAGCACCTTATTCCGAGCCAGCTTTAAGGCGTTTAAAAGGGTCTTCTTTTTACTTTGTGAAGCTGAGAGGACGTTGTCACCGCACAGCCACGCCTCCCCAAAGCTTGTGTAATTGACTGAAGGGGTTACGGACGCAGTTCGTAATCACGCATACCGCGTTCGAAACACAGTTGTGTTGGTATTTTATGAAATGGTATGGGTGCCGGTCGATCAGAAAGCAATGGCAAACTACTGAACGTAAAACTTGCCCAGGAATCAAGAACAGCTAAAAATGCTGGGGTTGACTGCGACGTTCTGTAAAGGATATGCAATTAACTTTTTGAAACCTTTACAGCGAGTCTGCGCTGTAACGGGTCTCATCATAATACGAGCTTAATTCTCTCTCTTACATTAACGCTCACTTGGTTGTACAGATGAATGCTGAAAATGTCTTGGACGGCCAAAACGGGTTAACTAAAAGTTTCGAAAGTGGCCAAGACACAATGACAATTTATCACACACAGCAGAAAGAGGCAGTCATTATTTTGGGCCACATTATGAGAACATCAGAAGATAGAACATACTTGTGACAACTTGAAAGATTAGTGAAAAGAGATACAGAGGACGACAGGGAGAATATTCCTGACAGTCTTGTGTCCAGGCACTGAAGGGTGTCAGAGCAGGAACTGATATATGTTGTTGAAGATCGTAAGATGTCGAGAAGCATGATCACTTATCCCATTTGGCAAGATACTTGATAATGATGCAGGTGACTATCTGTCACAGGAAAGAAGCGATCACACCTATGAAATAATACAAGTATTCCCTGGATATTGTGACTAGAATTTTCTTTACCTACTGGGAAATAATACAAGTGTTCCTTGGATATTGTGACTAGAATTTTCTTCACCTACTGGGAAATAATACAAGTATTCCCTGGATATTGTGACTAGAATTTTCTTTACCTACTGGGAAATAATACAAGTATTCCCAAGCTATTGTGACTGGAATTTTCTTTACCGACTGGGAAATAGTACAAGTATTCCCTAGATATTGCCACTGGAATTTTCTTTACCGACTGGGAAATAATACAAGTATTCCCAAGCTATTGTGGCTGGAATTTTCTTTACCTACTGGGAAATAATACAAGTATTCCCAAGCTATTGTGACTGGAATTTTCTTTACCTACTGGTAAATAATACAAGTACTCCCAAGCTATTGTGACTGGAATTTTTTTACCTACTCGGAAATAATACAAGTATTCCCAAGCTATTGTGACTGGAATTTTCTTTACCGACTGGGAAATAATACAAGTATTTCCTGGATATTGTGACTGGAATTTTCTTTACCGACTGGCAAATAATACAAGTATTCCCAAGCTATTGTGGCTGGAATTTTCTTTACCTACTGGGAAATAATACAAGTATTCCCAAGCTATTGTGACTGGAATTTTCTTTACCTACTGGGAAATAATACAAGTACTCCCAAGCTATTGTGACTGGAATTTTTTTACCTACTCGGAAATAATACAAGTATTCCCAAGCTATTGTGACTGGAATTTTCTTTACCGACTGGGAAATAATACAAGTATTCCCAAGCTATTGTGGCTGGAATTTTCTTTACCTACTGGGAAATAATACAAGTATTCCCTAGCTATTGTGACTGGAATTTTCTTTACCTACTGGGAAATAATACAAGTATTTCCTGGATATTGTGACTGGAATTTTCTTTACCTACTGGGAAATAATACAAGTACTCCCAAGCTATTGTGACTGGAATTTTTTTTACCTACTGGAAAATAATACAAGTATTCCCAAGCTATTGTGACTGGAATTTTCTTAACCTACTGGTAAATAATACAAGTATTTCCTAGATATTGTGACTGGAATTTTCTTTACCTACTACAAATTAGCCCGGTCAGTGGCGAAAGAGGTTACGAATGCATGACTCTCTCTCCGAAGGTTGAGAGTTCGTTTCCGAACTCCGTCTTTCTGTTCACGAGTGTAGTTTTCTCGGAGACTCCTGGGGGTTGTTGCTGATCCTCTCGCCTTTAGACGTTGAAACCTTTGAATGACTACTAAATATCGCTGGCAAGCCTGACAAAGTGGAAGGTGCACGCAGATAAGGGCAACTGTTTCCATAACAGTTTTTATGATGGGACGAAAAATAAATAAATAAATAAACAAAGAATACCTAGCTAGAAAACTGACATATGACAATCACGAATAAGTAATCCGCGTGCCTAAACGGAATAACATAAACAAGCATGTTGTTTAGACTTCCGTTTCCTAGATAAGTACTCCTGTTTTACCTTTTGTTCATTGACACAGACTTTGTTCGATACATTGGCTTGCATATGTTGACTCTATTATTTGGTCCAGCTACCCAATCATATGTTGTGCCACTTCGTTTACAAATTATAAACAAACCATGTTTATGTTACTGAAAACAATAATAACCGTATAAAACCAGAGCCAGCATGTAACTAGAAATAACGGGGAAATGGAAATACCACAAAAAGGCGGTGGAAGCATAACTGGGGAGATAAACATTAAGGTGTATTAATCATATAGCAGCGCTAGACCCAGAACTCTCTTCATATATTAACATTAACAAGAAAGAAAAAAAATAATAGAAGAAGTAGAAGAATGCTAACTCACTTTAATCTACTCACCTGCAATGTTTATTAAACAACTTTGCTCGCTGTCGATAATGTGCCCTAACTTGACATTCGGAAAAATGTTTTATTCCCTAAGCCACGTTCATGAAATTCACATGTTTGTTGTCGCCATCAATACTGTCATTATTCTATACAATAATGTATCCATTTTACGTCGAAACATTTATTATATATCTTACAAATGATTAATATAATCGATGATGTTGACAACAACAGAAGTACTTCAAATATAAAAGTTCGGTTTAGCTTAGTTCGGTGCTGATTATATAGCAGTACAATATATATTAGCATTAGCAGAATTGGACGGTGGAGTTGGCGCGATTACTCACTGGGAAAACCTTGCGCGTAAATTGCGTTAAGTTCACTGCTGGCTCGTGAATCTATAAACTATACAGCCAGAATGAGAGGATGGTGGGTGGACAGAGGTTTTCTTACATAGATAGGTAGGTAGGTAGGTATATAGGTAGGTAGGTAGGTAGGTAGGTAAATAGGTAGGTAGGTAAATAGGTAGGTAGGTAGGTAGGTAAATAGGTAGGTAGGTAGGTATGGGGGAGAGGGAGAGAGAAAGATAGTTAGGTAGAAATATATAAACAAAGCATCTACACTCACGAAGAATGACAAAGAACACGGAGAAAGAGAGAGAGGGTTAGAGAGAGAGGGCGAGAGAGAGGGCGAGAGAGAGACAGAGAGAGGGAGAGAGAGAGAGAGAGAGAGAGAGAGAGAGAGAGAGAGAGAGAGAGAGAGAGATTGGTATTCAAATGGGCTGTCAGCATACTGGAGGGCGGAACGGTCGACAGTTAGACAGCTCAAGATACAGGCAGACATATAGATTGACAAACTGAATGAAAAAAGGGAAGGGGTGAGGGGTGCGGGCAAACAGAGAGGCGGGCGGATGAATGGACAGATAAACAGGTAAGTAGGTAACAATGTAAAGGCGTATAAACGAAGCATTTACATACACACAGAAGGACATGATAACTTTCCCCCGGATAACAAAGAACACTAGCTACAGGTAAATCAATATATGCCATTCACCATCTGTTGCTTTCAGGTCAATCAATATCACTGCGCGGCTTAGGGTTAAATAGTACCTGGTGTTGACAGTAGTACTCCAAGCTTGTATGTGAATCTAGTACTCCAAGCTTGTATGTGAATCTAGTACTCCAAGCTTGTGTGTGAATCTAATACTTCAACATTGTATGTGAATCTAGTGCTCCATTCTTGTGTGTGATTCTAGTACTCCAAGCGTGTATGTGAATCTAGTACTCCAGGCTTGTATGTTGCTCGTGTTCGTTGGCTTGAGCTCCAACGCGAAGTCCTGTATGTCGGATGAAGGCATCCTGTTGTCCAACATCAGTGTGATGTCATACAGGACCTGAGGTTTGCGTGAGTATCCGTTGTCCCATGTCTGGCTTATTGGTGTGCAGACTGGTGGTTCCTCGCCGTACAGGCAGACACTCTCCGACTTCGGAGGAATCAGCGATCTTATTGACTTTAGTCAGGACCCCGAAGGGACCTGTTGCCCAGGACGCTCGACGAGGACGCGTCAATGGGTCTTGGCCAGTATAGAACCCGGCCCTGGTGCCTTGGAAACACCTCTGCGTCCCGCTTGTATGTGAATCTAGTATTCTAAGCTTCTATGTGAATCTAGTACTCCAAGCTTGTATGTGAATCTAGTACTCTAAGCTTCTATGTGAATCTAGTACTCCAAACTTGTGTGTGAATCTAGTACTCCAAGCTTGTATACGAATCTAGTACTTCATGCTTGTTAGTTAGTTAGTTAGTCGCGGTTCCAACTTCACGGCAACGGGTCGTCCCCATATTGCTCCGTTCCTGTGCCAGTGAATATCACAAAATGCTCCTCACTGCCCCATGTGAACAATGGAATAGACAGGAGTGTCGGCAAGCCAACAGCCCGCACAGGTACACTGTGCATAATGCCGCAGCCAGAATGCCACCACAAAAGTCTTCCATGACAGATACAGTTCATCGTCGATGAAAACGGCAGTCACCAGAAAGACTTCATTGACCGGGGTTTTATCCCTTATGGCTCGGTCTCTTTCTGCAGGGCGATCCACTGAAAGCGCAGCACAAAGCACGAACTCCGTAGCTACAGCGACGACTCCCAGGAGTCTCCTGAAAAATACACTTGTGAACCGAAAAGACAAACCAGTCAATCCAGCAACAGCCGGCCGTCATCGTTCCGAACATGAAGTTCATGCGAAAAACAACCACGGACAGATGCAAAAGCATTCCACGCGAAATTCACAGCTCACAGTGTCGCGCCACGCACTCACTCAGTAGCAGGGCGATTGAACTTCACCACTGTATGTCTATTATTGCCACTATGAGTGTATAATGTGTAAAGTTTTATTGAATCTTACCGCTTTGAATGTACGAGGGTAAGTTAATAAGTAAGTCACACATGACTGTAGAAAAATAACTAAATACGATAACAACTTGAAACTAGCTTATTTTTATAGATACACTTTCCCTTTATTTCTCAACATAATTTCCAACAACATTGATGCACGTATCGCATCGTTTTATCAGTCCTCCCAAACTGGATGCATAGAGCTGCGTGCTCTGTTTTCTAAACCACGTTTTCACTTCACGTTTTCACTTCACATTCAACTTCGGCGTCATTCGCGAAATGTCTCCCGCCGAGGTGGGTTTCCTGTTTATGCTGACAAATGTTTGTCCCGTAAAGCGGTGCATAGCTGGGTAGAAAATGTTACGAGGGTGAGTCAATAAGTAAGTCACACAATTTGGTTGGATGGTAGGTTAATGAAAACATAGCACGCAGTTCTATGCAGCCGGTTTGTGGGGACTGGTAAAACGATGGGATAAGTGCATCAATGTTGGTGGAAATTATGTTGAGAAATAAAGGGACAATGTATTTACAAAAATAAACTGGTTTCAAGTTGTTATCATCTTTAGTTAGTTTTCTACAGCCATTTGTGACTTACTTATTAACTTGCTCTTGTATAATATGTAAAGTTTGATTGAATCTTACCACTTTGGGTGCATGTGTAAAGTATGATAAATCTTACCACTGAATGTTTATAATGTGTAAAGGTAGATTAAATCTTACCACTGCTTGCTTGTCCTGCGTAACGTTTGATTGAACCCCTACCACTCCATGCTTATTATGTTTACAATTTTATCAAACCCTTACCGCTGTATGTTTATTGTGTGTAAAGTTTAATTAAACTCATAAAACTGGATTTATGTTTTGGTTATATTTTCACTGAACCTTACTATTGTATGCTTGCTCTCCGTAAAACTTTATTGAGTCCTTACCACTGTGTGTTTGTTCTGTGTAAAGTTTGATTGCATCCATTACCACTGTGTGTTTGTTCTGTGTAAAGTTTGATTGCATCCTTATCACTGTGTGTTTGTTCTGTGTAAAGTTTGATTGCATCCCTACCACTGTGTGTTTGTTCTATGTAAAGTTTGATTGCATCCTTCTTCTTCTTCTTCTTTCGTTCGCCTAAATTATGTTTATAACTGCAATATTGTCTCTTGTATGAATCTAACAGTCTTTTTTAGTTCATTCAGCGGTCCATAGAGTTTATCTTCCACTGTTGTCTCTCTAGGCCAGAAGGTTCGCCTGGATATGTTGTAGTTTGGGCAATCCTGGAGTATGTGCTCTGCTGTCTGCGACGCCAAACCACATGTGCACATGGCTGAGTCACCAATCTTGAATTTTGTATACATGTGGTTGCGTAATCTATTGTGTCCTGTTCTGAGGCGCAGAAGAATGACCTGTTCTGGTCTGTCACTGTGTGTTTCAGTTATCAGTTATCAGTTGGGGTATCTTCATTGCACTCCGGACAGGTCCATAGGTGCTCAGATCCTCCCCCAGCATATGCATCAGCGTCCGGTGGCTAATAGTGCCAGTTCTGTTTTGGTTAACGAGGCACCTCGTTTTTCCAATGTACCTGTCGCGCTTGGCCGTGCCGATTCTTACTCCCAAATCTTTCATCCTGGACAGCGATGTGGATTCACTGACGTCAAAGTAATCTGTTCTCGCCATATCTTTAAGGGCGTTAATAACATCGGTGCGATCCATGGGCTGGTCATCTACGGGGGGTGCAGGGCCAGCCAGTTTATCAGCTCGTTCATTTCCCTCGACTCCCGCATGTCCCGGGACGAAGATGAAGGTGACTTTACGGGCAACAGACTTCCGCAGCGACTCAGTCCACTGTCTGCGTACAGCTCCAGCTTCGACCTTTTGAATCATGCTCATTGAGTCATTTAGTACACACACGTTGGTATAATGCTGTGATTCCAGCCATATGAAAGCCTGTGTAACTGCCATCACCTCCATCGTCATGCTGCTCGTGGTCATAGAGTGGGCACCACTGGATTCTTGAACGGTTCGGTCCGCTGAACGGGCTGTAAATGCCCACGCACTTCTCTGCTGCTTTACAACAGACCCATCTGTATAGATGAGCACTTCGGGGCTATCTGAGTGTTCATAGATGAGCGCGTTTACCTCTGCATTGACAGCGGCAGGGTTCTGCTCTCTGCATCGTCTGTCGAGTGTGATAATGCAGGAGAAAGTGCACTTAAAAGCCGGAGGCACCGGCACCCATTCCTTGCCGGGGTTGATACTGGTAAAACTGCAGACCTGTCTGACGACATCTTCCGCCCGACCCATCCATGATTTGCCCCTCTTTAGCCTGTTACCCTTATCTCTGAATAAATTACTAAAATACGATAAGTAGATTGTGAGCTTTACTAGAAAACGATTACAAGAAACAAAATGAACGTTGTGGTCAAAGCCTTCGTCAGCACAGAACAAAACAACACAGACACCAAACTAATAAAATAATCTCTGCATAGAAAATACAGAGGTTACTTAGCTGAATCCTGTCTTGGTATGCGCTAACCGTTTGATGAGTGTGGAGACGGCCGGATGTGAGGATTGAAACGGGTCGATGGGTAATAGGGATTGGCTAAGATGCCCGATGGGTGGGTGGGGGGAGAACACCCATGTGGGCGAACGGTGAAGGGCGAATCAGTAGTGATATAAAGCCGGCTCTGTGGCGAAAGTTTTAGTTCACCATTCCGCATACCCAGTTGGCGGGCGTTTGAAATGCAGTACGCCCTGTGTTGGTTAGCACAGGATAGCATGATTAACGGTCGCTCAGAAAGCAATGACAACAACCGAACGCAAACTTTCCAAAAAATCACTAACGGCAGAAGTAATGCTAGGGATGATGGCAACGCTCTGTAAGAGATACGCTATCACGTTATTCTAGTGGGCTATACAGCCGCGGGACAATAGAGAGAGAGAGAGAGAGAGAGAGAGAGAGAGAGAGAGAGAGAGAGAGAGAGAGAGAGAGAGAGAGAGAGAGAGAGAGAGAGAGAGAGAGAGAGGGAGGGGGGAGTTGGAAGTTAAATGAAACTATGTTGGACATTAAGGCCGTGAGGGGAGAGTGTCCCCAATTGGAAGATGAGGCGGTTTTCCAACGTCTTGCGATCACGTTCGTGAGATGCGCATGATTTGAGCGCCGTGACCTGTATGTCCGCCACGCCACGGTGGTCAGAACTGTTGAAGTGCATGGGCACCGGTTTCTGGGCACCAGTGCTGATATCAGACAGGTTTGACCTAAATCTGTCAGCAAGACGTAAGCCTGTCCTACCGATATACCTCATGTCGCAACGAGTACAGAAGATCGCATAGATAACGTTGCGACTCGTGCATGAGAAACCCTCACGAATGTGGAAAGTGGTCTTGGGGAATGCCAGACTCTGGGTTTGAAGTACATATGGGCAGGTATTATAACGTGATCGAGGACAAGCCATCGTACCAAGAAGAGACGTATGAGGGTGGGGTAGACTACTATGGACCAGCACATCCCTGAGGTTACGATCCCGCCTGTAAGCAACCAGAGGGGCCTCTGAAAAGACATCGCGAGTGATCGGGTCTGCCTGGAGAATAGATAGATGCCTAAGGAGGATATTCTTGGCAGCAATATTGTGGGGATGGTAGGTTAATGAAAGGATCGGCCTGTTGTTTCGTGGTTTAGGCCTGGAGGAGAGAGTCTCGGTACGACTGATAGACTGACAGCGGTAAAGGGCTGTAGACAAAACTTTATCAGGATAGCCACGAAGGCGGAAGAAATCCAACATTTCGTGGGCTTTTTGACGGAAGTCGTTATTATCCTGACAAAGCCGTCGGAGACGTATTGTTATCTCTGAATATAGCATCATGCAGAGGGTGCTGTTCATCTGCACTTATTTTTAATTATGCACGAGCTCTCCAGATCTTGATCCTGTGTTCCATTGTCGGGAAGTCAAGGAGGTATCTCATTGCTACACAGCTGGTGTCTCTCGTGCAGCCCAAAATGATGCGCATGGCTTCGTTTTGTACCTTTTCAAGTCTTCCAATCTGTGTAGGGCTGACAGTGAGGATTGCCAGGGCATACTCGATGCGTGAAAGCACCAGTACTTGGAACAGAAGTATTAGCAGTCTTTGCTCGATATTGGCAGTCGCCATGACTCTCATTGCTGACAAACCTTTTCGAGCTTCCGTTTTGACATAATCGACATGATCTCTGAAGGACAGGCTACGATCAAGCCTCACGCCAAGATATGTCATTGACTGGGTTCTACTCAAAATGCTCCCGTCCATTCTTACTGCTGGCAGGTCTGTGTTCACAATATGGTTGTTTAGGGAGAACCATGTAACCGATGCCTTTGCAGGGTTGACAAGGGCTTCGGCATCAGCACACCATGAGGAAATTCGATCTAGTTCGCCCTGCATATTTTGGCAACAGCCTGTCTATCTCGACCCTGTCGATACACAAGAATGTCGTAAGCAAATGACAGAGTCCTATCCCTCCCGTCCAACTGTTGTTCGGTGATCGGCACCGTATACGCATTGAATAGTACTGGTGACAGTGGTGAACCCTGCGGCAATCCTGGACGTATCGTTATCGGCTCAGAAGACCAACACACTGTGTGTTTGTTCTGTGCAAAGTTTGATTGCATCCTTACCACTGTGTGTTTGTTCTGTGTTAAGTTTGATTGCATCCTTACCACTGTGTTTTTGTTCTGTGTTAAGTTTGATTGCATCCTTACCACTGTGTGTTTGTTCTGTGTTAAGTTTGATTGCATCCTTACCACTGTGTGTTTGTTCTGTGTTAAGTTTGATTGCATCCTTACCCCTGTGTGTTTGTTCTGTGTTAAGTTTGATTGCATCCTTACCACTGTGTGTTTGTTCTGTGTTAAGTTTGATTGCATCATTACCCCTGTGTGTTTGTTCTGTGTTAAGTTTGATTGCATCCTTACCACTGTGTGTTTGTTCTGTGTAAAGTTTAATTGCATCCTTACCACTGTGTGTTTGTTCTGTGTTAAGTTTGATTGCATCCTTACCACTGTTTGTTCTGTGTAAAGTTTGATTGCTTCCTTACCGCTGTGTGTTTGTTCTGTGTTAAGTTTGATTCAATCCTTACCACTGTGTGTTTGTTCTGAGTAAAGTTTGATTGAATCCTTACCACTATGTGCTTGTGCTGTGTTTATGGGTAGGTTGTCTAATTGTGAAATTGAGGCTAAGTCGCAATGTGTATGGCCATATTATCTGCGATGTTCAGTTGCCGAGGAATGTCCAAGATGCACACAATCACACCCGTACTATTAGTTATGCAACGTATTAAAGATTCACACTCACGGAAGCATACCGTCCTTGCGTTCCTTGTTTTATAAATATCCACGCGTGATTCTTACCCTGTTATCTGCGCAGAAGAAGCAAATGTCGGACCTTCAAGCCATTACATTGCAGCATGGTGTGAAGTTTACGTTGTGTCTTAGTGGGTTGGAGATGCCGTCAGCGATTAGATGTGAAACATCGGCATTGTATCTGTTCGACCATCTTCATATTAAAACTGTATTGCTTACATGACATTAACAAGAAACGGGGGAATAGTGTGTATAAATATTGCTGTTTACATGAGTCACCCCATCTGAGAGAATCAAATGTCACATTTATGAAGCCACGTCGACGCTGAGTCGAATGCGGAATGTCGGTTGGTTGGTTGGTTGATTGGTTGGTTTGCTGGTTGGTTGGTTGGTTGGCTGGTTGGTTGGTTGGTTGGCTGGCTGGCTGGCTGGTCTTGAATCATCTGGAAGACCGTGGGTTTTTAAACTGTAAGTTCGATGCACTGATACTCAGTTCTCCTGTGCCCCCAAAAAGTACTTGTACCTATGGGAGTGAGATTGATATGGACACTTGTTTCACTGCCCAGTACCATAATACCATCTCCACAGTGATAGTGATGGTCAGCGCTCTTTCTCCTCTTGAAGCCTAGCAAGCGGCGAGGTCCGCAAGATCGGTAATGGAACTTCATATATGCAGAGTTGTATACATTATATGTAACTAGGTCATGATCCAGTGCAGCACATACAGATTGGCTGAGATTAGACCTCAGTTAGTAATATTTCCTCCAAAGATGTTACGCATTTCATTGTCAACAGATGCCACTCCAGTGCTCAGAAGGACAATGCGGACGATTACAAATGACTTCTCATAATGGTATCAATCTAGCGATGAAACTCGGGCAGAAGCAAAGAAAAGCGACATCTTCCTTAATGCCCTGTGTTTGAAACGTGAATCCAAATTAACGTCTACGATTAAAAGCCATCCTATATCCTACACGTTCGCCTGGAATTTTCTGACTCATTTATATGGTTGTTTCCCCTAAGTTTCAAATCTGGCTACGTCTCTGTACCGAACCCAATGAGATAATCTGGAAAGTCAGTACACAGCTTTTGTGTTGCAGAGGGTTATACATATCAACTACGCTGTTTGCGTCAGTCGTTGACTGATCCTTTATTTGTGTGCATTGTTATATATTAACAGAATCCAGGTCAAAGCATCCTGGGTACACCAACAAATTATATAAAATGCTGGAGTTGGAGAGAAAGAACGAACGAACGAACTTTATTTTCAAAATTTCACAAATTGGTCACGCAGGCCCGTCTTACATTCGACCCTTCCAACCATTCATCTTTCGTACATCAATTATCTATTGTGATTGGTACATTCACATCGAAAAAAAAAAAAATTTCAATTGAATGTTGTGAACATAAAAAATGAATATTACCATGTTATGATGTTATGAGACATGTAGGCAGGCAGGCTAGCACGCACGCACGCTCTTTCTCACTCTCACACACACACACGCGAGCGCGCACATATGTTCAAACGCATAGATGCATATGTGTATGTATATGTGTGTGCGCGCGTGCGTGCGTGCCTGTCTGCCTACTTGTCTCATAACATGGTAATATTCGTTGTTTTTGTTCATCACCATCATCCAGTGTCTTGTCGGCTGGCGTGGATGATCATGCCTCCCTACAAATTGCAATCTCCGACGTCATGGATCCATTCGTGCCATGACAAAGACTGTCAAGAACCTTTTCACGCTGTCGTCCTCTATCTCTCTTTCCGCAAATCGAGACAACGGAAAGGTTGGAGAAGAGGCAGGGGGAACAGAGAGAGAGAAGATGGTGCACAATTTAACATCAAGACATGGAAGAACATCGGTATCAGAAATGATTGTCAAAAGCGAACTTTTGGCAACTTTATTAGCTATAATTTTAGCGGAAACTTGTATAAGGATGCTAACAAACAACAATATTACATGGCAAACGATAAATACTGGTGTAAATATTTGCTGCTTTATCGATAACCAATTACAAATTAATTACTGTATGAATCCATCCATCATGTGCCTTGCCGGAAAGCGTGAGCGGTCATGACTCACCATTTCACTCGATCATCAGAGTCGTGGATCAGCTCCGTGTTCCTGTCTCGACCATGCCATATGGACGAGCGATTCAAGTATTTACTTCTCTGTCTTCCCCTTGGTCTGTTCCCATCGATCTTGCCAATTGTCACCAAGTTCTCCAGTTCATTTCTTCTCATAACATGTCCAAAACATTTTGACTGTCTACGTCTAATTTCTCTTATCAATTTACGATTTCATTTGTTTCCTGTAGTACTTGGTCATTGGTTTTTCTATCTGTCCTTGGTATTCTGTACACTGTATGAATAGCATGTGCTAATTAGCATAAACTCATTGGAACATTTGTATATGTAGCCATAGATTGGAACCCGATCAAGTGGCTTGTGGCAGTCTAAGATTTAAACATTGTAAACTCTCTTAACTTTTATTCAAGAAATGTAAGTTTCTTACAACCCCCCCCCCCCCCTTCCACCCCCCCCCCCCCAAAAAAAAAAAAACCCACATCCCCTTAAAACCCATCATTATTTTTTACCAAACAGACACGCACGCGCGCGCACACACACACACACACATGCGCGCGCATAGATACCCCACGTGTTTACTACGACCACTCCAGGCCTCAGCTGCTCATGTTTGTTGGCCTGTGATCTCAAACAAGGTATCCCACGGTGTAGTAAATCTATCAAATGGCGTTGCCACATTTGGTTGTCTGTCAGGATCGCATATTTCTCCTCTCTATTCGCTTCTTATTGATGCGGAGCAAACAGACAACCATTAGCCGACATAACATAGAAACTAGCCGTCCCATAAACGTCTGCCTAATCTGCCTCAAACCAAGGACTAATGTGATGAACTCCACATACACCCTATCGATCTATGAACTCAGCCAGGATGTGCTCTGCCACGCTTTGGGCTCATTTCCAACAGTAGCTAAAAATAGTATTGTGGGGTGGGGGGAGGGGGGAAAGGTGGGGGGGGGGGGGGGGGGGGGGGTTACAATATCCCCTGAGATTAATTAATTGTTGTATGTTTATGTTTAATTAATCGTCATTTCTATCTACCGATCCACCTTTTTCAATTCCAATTCCAATGTTCAAAAAAAAAAAAATTTTATTCGGTCTTCCCTAACCTGCTCCCTCAGAGGCCAGATATACCTACCCGGTAGCGGCCGTAGTATAGAAGCCAGCACCCTTGCTTGTCGACCAAGCAATCGTATGTACGAGTTCTAAGATAAGTATGAGGGTATTTTCGGGAAGTCAAGATAGTCGGTGTATTATTGAAAGGATCACCTATCGATTGTCCATTGGTCTAACAATACAGGACTAGCGCCATTTCCCCTAGAAACCTAATGGTAGGAAAAGAGACCGTTTACTTCAATGTTCGCCCATCTTGATAAAAAGAGGAGTACGGCAGCGATGCGTGTTGTCCCCAAGCTTCTTCAGCTTATGCACAGAAAGGATGTTTAAATAAGTCGAACTGCCTGGGCTTAACATCAATTGAAGAATCATAAACAATCGTAGGTATTCTGACGATAGTGTTACAGGCAGAAAACGAGCCAGAGTTATAAAACCTAGTTGAACAAGTAAATAGGCATAGTGCAGAAT
Organism: Cepaea nemoralis; assembly: GCA_014155875.1. Lineage (NCBI taxonomy): Eukaryota > Metazoa > Mollusca > Gastropoda > Stylommatophora > Helicidae > Cepaea > Cepaea nemoralis. Next base: position 65,670 of record JACEFZ010005553.1, on the reverse strand, counting down.
GTGGCCTAGATATTAACATCCAAACAAACGAAAACTATGATAATTAGCAGTGGAAAGGAAAGGTAATCAATGAGCATCGCAGTAAACGGGGTAGATACTACGAGGGTAAGTTAATAGATAAGTCACAAATGGCTGTAGAAAACTAACTAAATATGATAACAACTTGAAACCAGTTTATTTGTATACATACATTGTCCCTTTATTACTCAACATAATTTCCACCAACATTGATGCACTTAACCCATAGATTTATCAGTTCTCCCAAACCAGTGCATAGAACTGCGTGCTCTGTTATCTAAACCACGTTTTCACTTCACATTCAACTTCGGCGTCATTCTGTGTCCCGCCAAGGTGGGTTTTCAGTGACTTAGCCCCTAGCGATTTCCAGTAAAGTGGTGCATAGTTGGGTAGAAAAAGTTACAAGGGTGAGTCAATAAGTAAGTCACACAGTTCTGTGGGATCGCAGGTAAATGGAAACAGGGCACGCAGATCTATGCAGTCGGTTTGGGAGAACTGATAAAACTATGAGATAAGCGCATCAATGTTGGTGGAAATTATGTTGAGAAATAAAGGGACAATGTATGTATAAAAAAAAAAACTGTTTCAAGTTGTTATCATAGTTAGTTATTTTTCTACAAATATTTGTGACTTACTTATTAACTTACCCTCGTAAAACAAGTAACAAGTTTCTCCTATCTTGGACATGTAATAACAGAAGTGAAACAGAAATGAAAACGAGAATAGGAATAGTCAAAAATGCTTTCAAGAGCATGAAATCAGTGATCACATCTAGAGGGATTTTTTTTTTAAATGTTGCATATCCCTTACAGGACGTTGCAGTCAACACCAGCATATTTCAGGTGCTCTTGATGTACTAGGCAAATTTTACGTTCAGTAGTTTGCCATTGCTTTCTGAACGACCGGCTCACATACCCCCGTAAGTCACCAGCGCGGGCGCGACCCGCTGCCGAATCTCGCGCAGCTGTTTTCATGGGGATTAACAATGCATTAAAAATGAGAATTGTCAAATGTTATGTACGAGTATATTCAACGCTGCTATAAAGCGTGGAAGCATTGACATGTAACAAGCGATCGGAAAATGGAATAGAGGCCCTAGAGATGTGGATATACAGAATATTATTTTGTATTTCATGGAAATAAAAACAATTAAATTGAAGTTCTAGAAAAACGGAATGAAAAGAGTTGATAAAAGAAATATAAAAGAGAAAGAGAAATATTTCAGCAACGTTAAAAGACATAACACTCTTATAAAAACCATACTGGATGGTAAGGTTGAAGGCAAGCGAGCAAGAGGTAAAACAACGATACAAGTGGGAGGATAACATCAAGAGATAGACGAACAGCAGTCTGAAAGAATTTACAGTCAGGGCGAGAGACAGACAATGTTGGAGATCCATTGCAGCCAACCTTCATTGTAGAGACGCTTCACTGTTCAAATATCCAACTACCAACCTACCTACCCACTTACATAAAATCCTAACTACCTGCTTCCCTCTCTTCATGCCTACCTGCTTTCCTGTCAGTTTGTTTGTCCATCATGAAAAGATTTGATCCCCTCGGATATGTATCCACCTTGAAGAGGTAGAGAGGGTTTTGCATGTCCCATTGACCCCAAGAACTATGACGATGGTAGTGCCATATGACGGCACACGCCACCAAAGTCATAAATGGGGTTTTTCCAGTTATGCACAAAAATTGACAAATAGGAAAGGAAGATACCATTGGAAACGTAAACAGCGTCACAGGACAACAAAGGACTTTCTCTGTGTGTGATTCGGAAGGAGAGGACGTGTCTTCCAGAGAGCCGTGTGTGAAGCGCTGTATGCGACTTATTCCGAGCTTCGGCGAATAGAGTTCAGAAGGAAAGATCGATTGGCAAATGGATACTTAAGGCAGAACCCGAAACCTAGACGTGCTGCAACTCAGAACAGCGAAATAGCAGGTTTACGCTTCAAAGAGAACATTGGAAGAAGGCAGGGAGTTTCGTGAAATGTTAGCTAATTAAACGCCGCTCCTACGTCTCGGGGGCAGTTTAATAACATTCGATAATTATCCACTGTTATTTGCTCCGCTCGACACGAAATAAAAGTGTGAGTTTTGTTTCCTCTTTGGAGTCGTCCGTTTATTTCGTCACACTGTTCGAAGGTGAGTGCTTAACGAGTTTTTTATGAGTCAATGTTCATTCCACCTGCCCATGGAAGGAATAACCACTTGGCAGGTAACACAGCCACTGGTCTCCAATGTTGGACAGGTCAAAGGATAGGAACCAGACGAAAATAGACACAAACCTGCAGCCTTGTAGGTAACCTGGCGACAATTAAAGGCTAGGAAAAGCAAACCTGAAAAATGCTTGTTGAAAACTGATATACTGAGCCACAGGTTCAACAAAACAGTGCAACTATATTCAATAAATGCCCAAAAGACATGACACTATAATTAAAACCACACTGGAGGGAAAAGTTATAAATAGTGTAGACAACGACACAGGTGAAAAGATAACACCAAAAGGTGTTATAAATTACATCAAAAGACAACAACCTGCAGTGGCTAGCACGCTTGTCATCTCCAGAGCGAAGTGGTCAAGCTGCCTGCTTTATGTTATGAAGGTTGTGGGTTCGTTTTCGGAGTCTATCATTTGATTCACGAGTTTTTTTCGGATACCCCTCGGTCGTCGCTGGAGCTACGGAGTTCGTGCTCTGTGTGACACATTCGGCAAGACGCTCAGCGTAATGTGGACCGAGCTATATGGAATAGAACCTAGTGATACTCTCCCACTTTTGTTTTATCGCATGTCTGCGGCCCGGTGAAATTCCCCCACCCCACCCCAAACACCCCCCCCCCCCCTTCCCATCCCTAGAGGCGGGTATTTTAAAGGAAAAATAACCGTTGACCTCCCATGTCGATCTATACTAAAAAGGGTACCAGGATATGTTCAGGGAAGTGAAGAGGCCTTGCGTGGTATTGGTCACAAAACCTATCGGGTGCCGATTGGTATATAAAACATGGGGCTAGCGCCATATCTAATACGAATAAGGGCGTGGAATACTGTCTTTTACTTTACTGTTTCTTGTCTTCCTGGACGATTTACATTCTAATCATACATTTTGTGTTGAGATAGTCGCCTAATCACAGTGCTAGTTTGGTAAAAGGCAAGTACAGACGTTGATGGTTGTGTTTCAGTAACTGGGTTGGTTTTTGAAAGGTCTCATTATTACCCGTAATATCATAACAACTCTTTCTCTTCTTCTTCTTCTTCTCTCTCTCTCTCTCTCTCTCTCTCTCTCTCTCTCTCTCTCTCTCCCCCCCCCCACCCCCTTCTCTCTCTCTCTCTCTCTCTCTCTCTCTCTCTCTCTCTCCCTCTCTCATGTATCAAGTCCGTTGCACTATGCAGCTCTCATCACGGTGCACCGACATACTGTCTCCTGCCATGCCTCCACCCTCACGCATTCTCATGCCCAAGGTGTCTGTAATGTCATGTATCCTTCTCCGAGCTGAGAACAATGACAGTCTTCAGACATGTACAAGAGGCGTGATTGTCTGCGAAACATAATCATGGAGTGAGGCGTACAGAGAAAGCAGAGAAGAGAGTGATCATATAATAGATGGATTCACGATGTGATAGATAATTTACACATGACCACGTCATAGATGGATTCACGATATGATAGATAATTTACGCATGGCAGCAACTGAGCCAGGACACCCGGGATCGTAGAGAACAATTTCTAGAGACTGTAATGGGGGAACAGTTCCGTATGGAACAAGCCGCTGGGTGATGATGGTAATTCTTATACCATTAAGTACAGAGTAGGCTGTCGTGTGCCATTATTTACTGTGCAGAGATTACCTGATGCAGCTGCGCGGGCCGTCCCGTAAAACCTGGACCTCTGATTTGGGGCGACCAATCTCAGCTATTTGCAGTAAATGAGCTAATATTATATGCCACTGTGATTTGCCGTGGAAGTAAGTTCCCTACTAACAACCTTCGTGCTAGTTAAAGGAAACAAAAGAAAAACATTAGTTGCATGTCCTATACGGGACGTCGCAATCAAAAACATCATTATTCGGCTGTTTGTTAGTTATTAGGAATTTTTTTTCGTTCAGAAGTTTGCTATTGTTTTCTGAATGGCCGACGTAGCATTGGGCTTATGGTAGCACTACTAGATCCATCTTTTTATAGACCAATCGGCACTCAGTGGGTCATGTGGTCAGTATCACGCCAGTCACTTTTACCCGCAAGACATTTACTGGTATCCATTTAGGCTGGGTAGACTTGGTCGCTAAAGTCAAGTTTCAAATGTTCACCTTAATGCGGATCGAACTTAAGAGCAGCAGACGAGCGCCACTGCCTTGCCCAGGTCCCCTTTATGCTAGTTCTTGCAATAATAATTCCCATTGAGTTGGGATTAATCTATGTTTCATTATTCCACCCAACATTAGTCATTGTTATTGGAGATAAGAGCAGACTCCATTGTCCTCGGGGAATTTCTTTAAGTGATCAGTCTCATAATGTCGCTGGCAAAAGTCTAGAGGTTTTAAAGCGATACATTCTATCCCTGGAACTAACATGTTGTACAAGGAGACAGTACAACTATCCATTATCCAGATTAATATCAATATTATTGGATGACTGAAATAAAGCTGACACAGAGCGACAGAACTACTGGACTGAACACACAGATATAAAATATCCCAGATCAGATAGTATTCCCTTAACTCTGTTATCTGGCTCGCTTAAGCATTATAATCTAAAACTGCATAGGGTTGTCTGCATGAGCAGATTCTCACAGATTTAAGAAAAAAGTTAGTTGCATATCCTTTGGCTGGGTGTTGCAGTCAATCATAGCAATTATCGGCTGTTTGAGTCATGTTTCGAGAAGTATAGGTTGCTGGCGCTAAGCTGCAATTGGCCTATGCAAATATAGGGCTAGTATATCATTTGCTCCCAAATTGTCTGCGGCTAGGATTTCTAGCCCTAGCACCGGAAATGATTAAACTGCGTTCACTAACCCCTATATCATAAACGCCGATACACCACAGCTATCATCATTATTAACAAGAGCTTCTGCCAGCTGGCGTAGGCGTTGATGTCTCTCCACAGATCTCGAACTTTGGTGTTAAGGATCAAATCTGCTGATGATACTCCTTCCCTGCCACTGTAGCAGTAATACAACATAATGTCTCTTATTCTGTCTTTGCCTCTTTTCTCCTTAATCCTTACAGTTCTCACGATTATCTCCAATGCATATCTTCTCATTACATGACCAAAGAAAGCTATTTGTCTCTTTCTTATTGTTGTATATAATGTTCTAGTTTCATTAGCCTCTTCCAGGCAGTCGTTGTTAGTTACTCTGGCAGTCCAAGGACTTCACAAAATTTGTATCAGGAACCACATCTCTGTTGCTTCCAAGTTCTTACTGATTTGTTCATTTACATTCCAAGAAACAGTGTCATACAGCAAAACAGGTTCTATATAGCATTTCAACACTCTCTTTCTCACATTCAATGACAGTGACTTATTTTATAAGTTACTTTTCATTTCCTGAAATTCAGCTTTCGCTAGCCATATTCTGTTCTTAATCGCTTTTGTGCATCTTCCAACTGTTATAATTCAATCAATCGATCATGTGTCATGCCAGAAAGCATGGGCGGTCATGTCTCGTCATTTCACTCGATCATCAGAGTCGTGGATCAGTTCAGTGTTCCTGTCTCGACTAAGCCATCCAGGTATTTACTTCTCGGTCTTCCCCTTGGTCTGTTCCCTTCGATCTTGCCAGTTGTCACCAAGTTCTTCAATTAATTTCTTCTCATAACATGTCCAAAAAACATTTTGACTACGTCTAATTTCTCTAATAAATTTACGATTTTTATTTGTCTCCTGTAGTACTTGGTCATTGGTTTTTCTGTCTGTCCATGGTACTCTTTGCATTCTCTTCAGAAACCACATTTCTAAATCCATTAGATGTTTTTCAGATTGACTGTTCATTGTGACGTATTTAAATATATCTACTTGGTTAAGCATCTTTGTCAACGTCCTGAGAGTATGATAGAAAGGACAAAGGCCAGAGACAAGACAGAGTAGATAGGACATAAGAATACTAGGCAGGACAGGTCACCCTTGGACTGTAGTAAGGGAGACAATAGTTAGTAGCAGACAGACTGACCTAAAGTGAAGGACAGATCGAGACTCCTTTCCTAAGCGCGGTCAGAGACCACGTGACGCCAGACCTAGGACGAAACCTGGGGAGACGAGACTGGACTGTGATCAGGAGAGGATGTGACCGAGTGTTGGCTAAGAATGATTGAACTGTATTGCTAGAGCGAGTGATTTGGATGGGCATTACAACTGTTTGATAGCAGCGAGAGAGTTATCCTGTGATACTGCGTGTGCGCTAGTTGTGTGAGCTGAGGTGCTATGTTATGAGTGAACGAGCGCAGTGAGGGTTTATATACAGATTGTGTAAATATATTGAGATAAACCTGTTATGTATTTATTAAAAGCTTAAACATATGATTTAGAGTCACTGAACTTTATTGATATGTTCACGACCTGTCACGACACGAAACAGATGTGTGACGTGAGACGCTGGCAATCTTCTCTTATATTGTCCTTTCCCATTCTGGTGTCACCTTTTTCTATGATATAACCATTGTTACTGTTTGATATTCATTGAGAGTACTTTCTTTGCACTCACTGTTACTACAATGTTCAACTATTGTTGTAGATCTTTTGCATTTTCCGCCATCAATAATGTGTCATCTGCATAAATTAGATTGTTTATATTATAACCACTGATTACTATTCCTGGCTTCTCTTCGATCTCTCTCATTATTACTTCGCTATACCGAGAGAAGAGATTCTGAGACAAAAGACATCCCTGTCGTACTCATAGCTGAATTTGTTCGTAATTACCCTCTATATTTCCCATTTTAATTGCTGCTACTTGGTTTCAGTAAATATTCTTTATTATTCTGACATCTTTCCCATCAATGTTAATATCTTCCATGTTAATAAGTTCATCATGTTTTACTTTATCAAATGCCTTGTTATAATCTATAAAGCACAAATGTCTTTCTGTGTCTCCATTGATCTTTATAAATAGTGTTCTATATGTGTATAATGCAATGCTTGTATCTTTTCCTTCCATTGTTCTTTACCAATTTCCATTTTTATACTACAGGTATCATCACATTAAATAGACACATCTGTATTTGCACAGGTGAAAATAACTGTAAAATAGGAGCCATTACCACGCTAACCTCGTGTTTCTATAGACCAGTCTGCAGTTAGTGGTGGGTCCACACTAGAACAACATGGTCGCGAGCACGTGTCAACTTAGAGGCAACTTTCTTGAACCCAGGGCTGACATGCAAATGCTGTAGTGAATAAAATTTGCTCTTAACGATGAAACACTACCTTCCCCCATGGCATCCACCTTGCAATGGTATATAGGCTTCTATTTCCCAGTGAACCTAGGAGCTACGCCGGTGGTAGTATAGTACTCTGACATGGTCTACCATGTCGGATAGGTAAACTGATAAGAACCAGACTAAGAGACACATAAACTCACTGCCTTTAGGGGTGGACAGACTGACGCCACTCAAAGCTTTGGGAGGCCATATCCGGAATAAACACATACGCCAATCGAATGCACAGGGTCACAAGCCATGTGAAATAGCATAAACATCACCACGTGCTCTGCCAACTGGTGTGGACGTTCATACATCTTCACACACCTCGGTGTTTGAGATTCTCGGAAGTAAGGGCTGCCAGCATGATACATACATGATACACATTGTCAGAGTCTCACATGGAGTCGGTAGGAACATAAAGATAGAAGGGAACTCGAGAAGGGACATAACCCCAATACAAGGGAGACACACTCGAATGCTCGAACAATTTAGAGCAGTGGTTCTCAACCGGTGGGGAATTCCCCCCCCCCCCCCCCAGGGGGGAATTTTAGGGTTTCCAGGGGGGGGGGGATGAAGACCATTTTAAGATCGCATTAATACAAGAACCGATTACTTGATATTGTTTTTCCCTTCATACTTTACAGTTAAGTACGTCTCATCCTTCTAAAATTCATTTTATAAAGTCAGTAGACCCACAAATCATGTTTTATGTGGATGTCTAGACTTGTTTTAGTATGTGTTATTAAATTTACCTTACATTTTATGTATACTGTATAGGGGTGGGGAGGATTTTTAGATAGGAAATATGAAAGGGGGGAATGACGTTCTAAAATACGGTGAAAGGGGGGGGGGGGGGAGAGACGGGTCAAATTTTTGATAGGAAGGGGGGGGGGGGGGGGGGGGGGGGGGGGGGGGGGGGGGGGGGGGCAAAAAGGTTGGGGGTTGGGGGAGGGTGGGGGGGGGGGGTGGAGGGGGGGGGGGGGGGGGGGGAAAGCCCCTTCCGAGAGGTTAAGGGGACGGAACGGGGGACAAAAAAAGGTTAAAACTTTATTTGAGTTGAAACAAGGTATTGGGTTACTCCTAAAAGTGAGGTAGGGTTGTTGAAGAATGGGGGGAGTGCCCGTTTTGAACCCTTTTGACAGTCGCCACACTGGCTCGAAAAGCCATTCTTCGACTTATGTTAAAAAATTTAATGTTTCCAAATAGATAGAAAGAGTTTGTTGTGTTTTGAACCCGTTTTTCCCTATATCTGGACGTTGGCCAAACCATTCCTCCATTTGTAATTTGCCGGTATACGAAGGGTTGTTGCCTGTATGAACCAAGTTTTAGGTTTTAGGCGTTCCCCAACCATCCACCTTGTTGGCTTCCGGTGGACTATGTTCGCCCCCCCCCCCCCCTCAAACCATTTTTTTCCCCCCCCCCCCCCCAACCCCCCCCTTTTCCCCCCCCCCCCCCCCCCCCCCCCCCCCCCCCCCCCCCCCCCCCCCCCCCCCCCCCCCCCCTGTTCACTTCTCCTCGATCTTGCCAGTTCTCACCAAGTTCTCCAATGTATTTCTTCTCATAACATGCCCAAAAATTGTCACTGTCTACGTCTAATTTCTTAATCAGTTTACGATTTTTATTTATTTCTTGTAGGACTTGGTCATGGTTTTTCTGTCTGTCCATGGTATTCTTTGCATTCTCCTCACAAACCACATTTCCACAGCCATCAGATGTTTTTCAGATTGACTACTCATTGTCCACGCTTCACATCCATACAAAAGCACAGGTTTTACTAACACCTCAACACACTTTTTCTAGTAGCAATTGACATCTTTTTATTGGCAGTATATTTTTCATCTTGCAAAAGGCCAACTTCACTATGGCAATTCTTGTTCTAATCTCTTCAAGGCATCCCCTATCAGTTATAAGTGTTCCGAGATAATTGTACTGATTCATTTGTTTAAGAATATTCCCATTTACTTGTATATTACATTGTAGTATTTCCTTCGTCCTAGTGACGACCATAATCTGTGTCTTCTTACAATTCAATTCTAACCCTAGTTGTTCACTGTGTGCAACAACCGCATCTAATAAATGTTGCAGATCCTGCTCATATATACATATTTGGTTAGCACATACACAAATAGGTTCAAATCCGCATCTGGGCAGAGTTGAAAGAACAACAGTTTGCAAAATAATGACAAATCATTTAACAGGAACACATTAATTATGTACAGTGAAAACACTTTCAATAGTCAAAGCACACAAACAGAAAAACTAACTATCTCTGTCTCTGAATAAATAATATACTACTATACTAAAACAAAGCAAGTAAAAAACAACAGAAAACTCTCAATTTCCAAAAAAAAAGCATAGAAATGTATTCACTTTGCTGTCTGCACCTGCATTAGCTCATGATATAATTTAACATTCACAAACATATACATATATACATAAAAATATACACTTAAAAATAAGTGCAGATGAGCAGCACCCTCTGCATGACGCTATATTCAGAGAAAAGGGTGACAGGCTAAAGAGGGGCAAATCATGGATGGGTCGGGCGGAAGATGTCGTCAGCCAGGTCTGCAGTCTTACCAGTATCAACCCCGGCAAGGAATGGGTGCCGTTGCCTCCAGCTTTTAAGTGCACTTTCTCCTGCAGTATCACACTCGACAGACGGTGCAGAGAGCAGAACCCTGCCGCTGTCAGTGCAGAGGTTAATGCGCTCATCTATGAACACTCAGATAGCCCCGAAGTGCTCATCTATACAGATGGATCTGTTGTAAAGCAGCAGAGAAGTGCGTGGCCATTTACAGCCCGTTCAGCGGGCCGAACCGTTCAAGAATCCAGTGGTGCCCACTCTATGACCACGAGCAGCATGACGATGGAGGTGATGGCAGTTACACAGGCCTTCATATGGCTGGAATCACAGCATTATACCAACGTGTGTGTACTAAGTGATTCAATGAGCATGATTCAGAAGGTCGAAGGTGGATCTGTACGTAGACAGTGGACTGAATCGCTGCGGAAGTCTGTTGTCCGTAAAGTCACCTTCATCTTCGTCCCGGGACATGCGGGAGTCGAGGGAAATGAACGAGCTGACAAACTGGCTGGCTCTGCACCCCCTGTAGATGGCCAGCCCATGGATCGTGCAGATGTTATTAACGTCCTTAAAGATATGGCGAGAACAGAGGACTTTGACGTCAGTGATTCCACATCGCTGTCCAGGATGAAAGACCTGGGAGTAAGAATTGGCACAGCCAGACGCGAGAGGTACATCGGAAAAACAAAGCGCCTCGTCAACCAACACAGAACTGGCACTATTAGCCACCGGACGCTGATGCATATGCTGGGGGGAGGATCTGAGCACCTATGGACATGTCCGGAGTGCAATGAAGATACCCCAACTGATAACTGATAATTGATACATATATACAACGAGCACACTGAGAGTCAGTTTATTAAGATAAGCTATCACAGATAATAGTTCACAGACATGCATGTTATTGTTCAAGTCATGTTTGTATCATGAAGTAAGACAATGAGGACATTCAACAAACATTAATTCTTAGCACACCACAAGCCATTTGAGATTTTTTAAAATTTGAATAAAATGTTTTGGCCACACCAAAAGACATGATGTTCTTACAAAAACATGACTGGATGAAAGAGTTGTGGCGGTATAGTGGTTAGTGTACTTGCCTACTAAGAGGTCAATGTTCAAACCCAAGCAGAGACAGGATTATTTTTCCTTGACCATTATGGTTCTGGGGTCAATCCAACCTCATAAAAACATGGGCATCAGACAATTTTCAGAACCGTCTGTGAATTGTTTGGATATAAACATGATGAGGAAGGGAGTAATAGCAGCCAAGCCTTTAAACTAACTTACTTTACTCTCTTCTACTCAAAGAAAATGATCATGCTGAGAAATCTCCAGACAGTTCTATCAACAGATTTCCGTGCAGTTGGTAAAATGACACAGAACTAACAACTATGTACATGAGACAAATGATCATGGACAAAAATGGTGGTCAGTGCCATATAACATGGACTTTAAGAAGGTTGTATACCACTGAATTAGTAATTCTGAACATGAAATACAAGGTGGTGGATATACATTATGGTCAACCCTATGTCTCACGGACTATAAGAAGGTTGTCTGTAACAGAATGAGTAATTCTGTATATGAGACAGGAGGGAGTTGCATTAGCATAGTGGCTAGACATTCACCTGCTGTACCTCTAGACAAGGGTTTGATCCACATTGGGGTGATTGTGAATGTTACAAATTTACTTGGGCTCCCAGGTTGACCCAGACAAAATTGGTTACTAGGAAGTATCTAAGAAAGTCAAGGCGGCTGGCATGATACTGACCACATCGCCTGTAAGCACCGATTGGTCTATACATATATGTGTCTATAAACATGTACCTGATTGTCTTAAGGTGTGTACAAGGGACCTTTACAATGTTTTACTGACATGAGACAGGGGGTGATGAACGTAAATGAAGGCCAACATTATACATCATGGACTATAAGAAACTGTGTGTACAAGTCTAGCCCCTGGTCCCGTGGTTTCTGCTCAATGTTTCTGATCCAATCTTGAACATAAAGGAGATCAGAATCCTTGGTGTGTTGTCTCCCACACATGAAATGGCTGCCAGATTTCTTCTATTCTGCAGACACACCCAATTCATCTCAACTGGGACTGCTAAACCTGGATTTGCAATGGTTGAATCTCTAGGCTCAAACATATTTATTATAAATATACCCCAATACAATGTTATTAATACTCTAGGTACATGTTAAGTAAAACAGCTGTGACAAACACTATGGTTGACAGTAACATGTCAGAGAGTTGTGGTAGTGTAGTGGATAGACACTAGCCTGTCACCTGGGTGGGAATCGATTCAAACCACATAGAGACAGATATTTAAACATTGACCTGGGTTCCAGGTTGACCACAGGCTAAAACTGATACCAAGAAATGTCTTAAGAAGTAAAGGCAGTCAGCATGACACTGATAACATCACCCACCGAGTGCCAATGTGTCTATACAAATATGGGTGTAGCACAAGATGCATTATATGTTAAAGAGTCTTTTACTTTCTTTTGTTTTTAATAATATGTCTGACTCTTAGTCTATGCTTCACAAAATTGTCTAGTTACAATAAAAAAAAAGCTTTTATCAAACATTCTTCAAAAGAACATATACGGTGGTTTGTTCACTGCAGTGGTTATTACAGAAAATAGGGCTGTGTGACACATGCAGTTTTGATTTATATGTATGACCTACCACATTCTGGTTTACCTTGAATAAGCAAGTCGCACAAATACTACTCCTGACTGAGCAGAACAGGTGATCGTGTCCCGCATGAGAACAGTAAACAACTACTGAACGGTCTGTCATACAGAAATTTGCCCTATGATTTATATATGTGGCCCATCACATTCTGGTTTACCTAGCATTAGCTAGGAATAATCCTCACTCAGCAAATCTGGTGATCCTGTCCTGTATCGAAACATTCACTCATATGGAAATCACCCCATTCACCCCTGTGCACATGGGTAGGCAAAATAAGCAGCTGAACATAATGTCCTGCAAAAGTGAAATATGATTCATCAATCTCAATGAATACTGGCCCACACAGGCCCACTTCCACACAAAGCTACCATGGAATCAATCAAGATCTCAATTACAGCAACATCCGTTCAGAAAAGCTAACTTCTCTTAAACGCATTCTTAAAACAACAGTGAACGAAGAAGGGAAGAAGAAATTGGAGAAGAACAAATGAATAAGAAGAAAAAGGAGAATGAGGTGGAAAAGATGGAGGTCATTAATTATCTTTCAAACACCAATTAAAGAAGGATGACATTCTGTATATCAACTGACATCCTGAAAACACTGATCAGAGTGGTCTTCCATACATTTAGTGATCTTTTTCAGTAACCCAAAAATCAATAAGCTTATCTCACAAAGTCAATGACTTCAGTCTGTTGGCCAACTCTTCCAGCTTCAGGGCTGCCGCTGTGTCTCCTGAAACTTTCAGCCTTCCGCTCATGTAGGCCTGGAAAGGTTTCAGCTCACCTAGCAACATGGCTTGAAGGTCATCAAAGGTCAAGCTCAAAGTTGCAGCAGGGTCACCAGCTGGATCTGGCCCTTCACCTAGTGTTCCTTGACCTGCAAGTAATTGGCACAATGTCAATTGGATCCTTCAATATTGACAGCATTCGGTAAAATAAAGAGCAAACAATTATTGTGGTCCATTAGTGAGTTTCTCTAGGCATTGGGTGAAACACCAATGAAATATCTAACCTAGCTACTGAACTTGAAGAGGGGAAGGAGAGTTCTGCAAGGTACTTTGGTAATAGGTTGACAGAAAAGTCTTTGCATAAACCTCACTCTGAATGCAAGCCCATTTCAAGCCTTGGGTGGCCTGGCAGTCAAAGCCTTGGATTGAAGAGTTAAAACACAGTCTTCCAGAGGATTCATAACCAACAAATAAACTACCAACCAACCAACCACAGCTTTGTTAACAATATAAAATAACTCAAAGTAATGCAGCTTTACAAAACAGAATTACGATAAATACAGGACGTTGCGGCAACTAGCCTTCATCAGCAAACGAATACATACACAAAACATAACATGTAATCACGGAGAAGACCTTCCATCATAATCTACTGAGATAACCATATTCTGATCACTAACTAAACATAATATAAGCAATGAGGTAACCATAATCTACTGAGATAACCATATTGACAAAGTACAAATGTGATAACAATGACAAAGAACAAACAATGAGGTAATCAAAATCTACTGAGATAACCATATTCTGATCAATGACACAATATAAACAATGAGGTAATCATAATCTACTGAAATAATCATTTTTTTATCAATGCAACAATACAAATAATGAGGTAATCATAATCTACTGAGATAACCATATTCTGTCCACTAACTAAACACAATATAAACAATGAGGCAATCATAATCTACTGAGATAATAATATTCTGATTACTAACTAAACAAAATATATACAATGAGGTAATCATAATCTATAGAGATAATATTATTCTGACTAATGAACTAAACACAATGTATTGTAAGCAATGAGGCCGTAATCTACTGAGATAACAATCTTCTGTTCTCTAACTAAACACAATGTATTGTAAGTAATGAGACAATTATCTACTGAGATAACAATATTCTGTTCTCTAACTAAACACAATGTATTGTAAGTAATGAGACTATTATCTACTGAGATAACAATATTCTGTTCTCTAACTAAACACAATGTATTGTAAGTAATGAGACTATTATCTACTGAGATAACAATATTCTGTTCTCTAACTAAACACAATGTATTGTAAGTAATGAGACTATTATCTACTGAGATAACAATATTCTGTTCTCTAACTAAACACAATGTATTGTAAGTAATGAGACTATTATCTACTGAGATAACAATATTCTGTTCTCTAACTAAACACAATGTATTGTAAGTAATGAGACTATTATCTACTGAGATAACAATATTCTGTTCTCTAACTAAACACAATGTATTGTAAGTAATGAGACTATTATCTACTGAGATAACAATATTCTGTTCTCTAACTAAACACAATGTATTGTAAGTAATGAGACTATTATCTACTGAGATAACAATATTCTGTTCTCTAACTAAACACAATGTATTGTAAGTAATGAGACTATTATCTACTGAGATAACAATATTCTGTTCTCTAACTAAACACAATGTATTGTAAGTAATGAGACTATTATCTACTGAGATAACAATATTCTGTTCTCTAACTAAACACAATGTATTGTAAGTAATGAGACTATTATCTAGTGAGATAACAATATTCTGTTCTCTAACTAAACACAATGTATTGTAAGTAATGAGACAATTATCTACTGAGATAACAATATTCTGTTCTCTAACTAAACACAATGTATTGTAAGTAATGAGACTATTATCTACTGAGATAACAATATTCTGTTCTCTAACTAAACACAATGTATTGTAAGTAATGAGACAATTATCTACTGAGGTAACAATATTCTGTTCTCTAACTAAACACAATGTATTGTAAGTAATGAGACTATTATCTACTGAGATAACAATATTCTGTTCTCTAACTAAACACAATGTATTGTAAGTAATGAGACAATTATCTACTGAGATAACAATATTCTGTTCTCTAACTAAACACAATGTATTGTAAGTAATGAGACTATTATCTACTGAGATAACAATATTCTGTTCTCTAACTAAACACAATGTATTGTAAGTAATGAGACTATTATCTACTGAGATAACAATATTCTGTTCTCTAACTAAACACAATGTATTGTAAGTAATGAGACTATTATCTAGTGAGATAACAATATTCTGTTCTCTAACTAAACACAATGTATTGTAAATAATGAGACTATTATCTAGTGAGATAACAATATTCTGTTCTCTAACTAAACACAATGTATTGTAAGTAATGAGACAATTATCTACTGAGATAACAATATTCTGTTCTCTAACTAAACACAATGTATTGTAAGTAATGAGACTATTATCTACTGAGATAACAATATTCTGTTCTCTAACTAAACACAATGTATTGTAAGTAATGAGACTATTATCTACTGAGATAACAATATTCTGTTCTCTAACTAAACACAATGTATTGTAAGTAATGAGACTATTATCTACTGAGATAACAATATTCTGTTCTCTAACTAAACACAATGTATTGTAAGTAATGAGACTATTATCTACTGAGATAACAATATTCTGACCACTGAACCAAACATTATGGAAGCAATGAGGTACATATACTCTAAGCACTGATATGATCATATTCTTATCATTTGTAATCTTAATCACAGGGATCAAACAGAAATAAACCTCACCATGCTTTAGATCCAAATAATAAGTGCCAGCACCAGTGCCAGAAATTTCAAACTGATACGTCTCCTGTACCTTCTCCACCACACTTTCACATAAACACATCCTGATCTGAGACAACACATCTTCTGGTCTCAGAGCAAATGGCATCTGTGTTGTTGAAGTCAATGACAGTGGTGGCAGCAATGATGGTGTCATGAAGGGATGCTCCTGTCCCACCATCTTGGGGATTATGTTTAGCGTTGTCACTATCATCTGATCTTAAAAATGCAGCCAGGTCATTTGTATGTGAGGCAAAGTTGGAGGGGCTGTCAGTGCTGGGGATCAAACCTGCCACCATGGACTGCATTGCTTGGGTTATGGCTTGCGTTTGTCCTGGACCTGCATAAGTCACACCAAAAAAACAGGTCAAGTGACTCACAAGGTCAACAGGTTTACATGTTTTTACCATAGAAGGGGGATAAGATGTCATGAGCTATTTTTAGTGACACAAATTGAATAATGTCAGAATCCCTCTGGCCACATTACTTTCCTAGATAACTTACTGGCATAATTTTAACAGAGTGGGACAAGCTAAAGCTGAACATATTGAAGAAAATGTCTTCTCTGTTGGAGATTAATTCAGTGGTCTAAAAAGAAATGCATTCCCTATTGTACATTTTTGTGATGGTAGAAAAGAAAATGCATTCTCTTGAGTAGATTGTTGCAATGGTCTAAAAATAATGCCTTCCCTATTGTAGACTGTTGTGGTGGTGTAAAAGAAAATGCCTTCCCTATTGGTGATTGTTATAGTGATCTTAAAGGAAATGCCTTCCCTATTGTAGATTATTGTGGTGGTATATAAGAAAAGAACGTAACACTTGCCTAGTACATCAACAGCATCTGAAAAATGCTGCCATTGACTGCAATGTCCCGTAAGGGATACACAACAATTTATTATTATTATATAAGAAAATGCTTTCCCTATTGGTGATTGTTACAGTGGTCTTAAAGGAAATGCCTTCCCTACTGTAGATTATTGTGGTGGTATAAAACAAACTGCTTACCCTATTGTAGATTATAGTGGCTGGTATAAAAGAAAGTCAAAATTTTTTTGGCACGTTATGAGAAGAAGTGACTTGGAGAACTTGGTGACGACAGGCAAGATCAAAGGGAAGAGACCAAGGGGAAGACCGAGAAGTAAATATCTGGATGGCTTGGCCACGTGGCATGGTCGAGACAGGAACACGGAGCTGATCCACGACTCTGGTGATCGAGTGAGATGGACAGAACATGACGGCCCACTGCTTATCAGCATAGCACACGATGAATGGATGGATAAAAGAAAATGCCTTCCCTGTTGGTGATTGTTACAGTGGTCTTAAATTAAATGCCTTCCCTATTGTAGATTATTGAAGTGGTATAAAAGAAAATGCCTTTCCTATTGTAGATTGTTGTGGTGGTCTAAAAGGAAATGCCTTCCCTATTGTAGATTGTTGTGGTGGTCTAAAAGGAAATGCCTTCCCTATTGTAGGTTGCACCTGGATCACTGAGTCAGATTTAGCATGTCACCATAATCATGATCAGTGCCATGCTGATAAGAATAGTTAGAATAGTCATGTTTCAAGATCTCACACAATCACTCACACAATCACCTGAGTTGTGAATCAGCTGTGTTTTTGTCTCGATTATGCCATGTGACCACTTCATCTAGATATTTACCGCACTCCCCCTTCTCACTCTTTAATACCTAGGTAGTGGATTGGACATATCATCATCATATCCCTGCTGATAAGCATAGATGGTCATGTTTCACCATCTCACACCATCACCAGATTCGTGGATCAGCTCTGTGTTTTTATCTCGACCATGCCATGTGGCCAAGCCATCCAAATATTTATCTCTCTGCCATGTGGCCAAGCCATCCAAATATTTATCTTTCTGCTTTTCCCTGGTTCTTTTCCCCTCAATCTTGCCAGTTGTCAACAAGTTCTCCAGTTTTTTTTTCTAATAACATGCCCACAAATCTTGACTGTCTCCATCTAATATCTCTAATCTAAGGGTTCAAAATCAGCTGTAGATGATTTGGAAGCAGCCCGCCTTGCACTGATATTGATGGTATGAGCATCAGTTGTTCAGAAACATTGGCAAACTACTGAACGTAAAAGTTGCCTAGTAAAATATAGTATATTCTTTCATTTGTGTGTTCATTCAACCTATAAAGGATATGCAACCAACTTTTAACCACAGAAGAAAACAAAATGTAATTCAAACAAAAGACAGATAAATGACATACCTAAGACCAGAAACACCACTGTTCAAGGCGCACCTTAGACATCATTTCAGAACTCTGCTTACATCCTGTCATTACAAGATAAACAGGAAAGGAGAAGCAAATTCAGAAGATAATTGTTGAGGACAGCAAATGGCTATAGTACAAGAGATGTGAAAATCTTATAGGTGAGTACCTTGAGATGATGCTAATGCAGTAGCCAGTTGTGCAAATGCTTCAGGCATTCCCCCAGCATCTGGTCCAAACAGCCCTGGTGGTCTAACAAACATGGGAGGTTTCTTCTCCTAGTGGACTGCTGAGTACTTTAATCTGTGACCTGTTGAGTCAAGTATTAATTTATATAACTCATACACCATTACAGAGATGGCTTTTGTCTCTAGTAGTAATTATAGACTTATGTAATTTAAACCTTAACCAATTTAGGAATAATGTTACTGTGGCTAGTAAACTCACCTGGTGGTACGTAGACCAAGAGTTAAAATTCTCCTTGAGGTGGGATATTTTCATGATTACATAGTTCCAAGGTCAACCCAGTCTCATAAAATAGGTACCAGAAAATCTAGAAGATAAAGCTGTCACCACAATATTGAAGAAACTCAAATTACCACTCCTTAACTGCCATTTGATCATACAATATGAACTTAGCACGAAATCTTCATGTTGCTGAAATGGCACACATTTATTTTCTTTTATTACCCATTAATAAAAGGTCTTTTGTGTCATTATAAGATTATTAGTATTCATGATAAAATTATTTTATATTCTGACTTCTGACAATGTGTGAAGAACTAATTATTTTACATTAATGTAAACTATAACAAAATCGGCTTCTTTTTCACAACATCATTAATACTAGTATGATAAAATGAATCACTGTAAAAGCTGGCAATTTAAAAAGGAATTGTTGAGAATAGAGAATGCTAGAAGAACTTTCAAAATAGTAGACTTGGTAAACTTTAAACAAGACTGCAATGCATTTGTTCAATGACAGATTTCAGAATAATTTCTGCATACTCATCAGGTTCCAATTAATGGATTAACTGAACCATTGTTTTTGTCTTGGAAACTATATGGAGTGACCTTAATGAAGCAAAACTGAAGTAACCTTGTCATGTACTCTAGAACTGAAGTGACAGAGATATCTTTCTGTATGTTGTACATGTCACATAATTAAAGTTAAAAATTTCCTTGATTCAATGACACACATGTCAAATGTTTTATATATATATATATATATATATATATATATATATATATATATATATATATATATATATATATATATATATATATATATATATATATATATATATATTAATGACTGAATTACAATGAATAAATATTGTAGTCTTAGGGCAGACACTAATTTGGCAGTGCAAAGTGTTAGGCTTTAAAAACAAACAATGTTCTGAAGCAGAAACCTGTTATAGAACTGTGATATGACAGGGCCATCACATTTTGTAGCTCTGAATGCATGGAGGAGTAGGTGGCCAGTCTTTCCCTCGTTAAGCGAGATAACGAACACAGACGACGAACCCTGACTGATCGTGCTCATGACATTATTGAAGTAGCTTCCTATCAACAACGCTATTACACCTGATACACACACGCACACTACAAACACATAATATATATCAACAAATTCTAAAAAAGATGCAGTACCCATTTTATGAGGAAGCCAAACTGGCAAGATTTACTATTTGCAAACAAATCCTCCACTATGCCATCATGACTCCACATGCTGCATGCCGTCTTATATTGCTGCATCTTATATAATAATTACTAGGTTGAAGAGAAACTGCTAACTTACAACTCAACTCTTGATATCTCCACACCCCAGTCCATACTGCTCTTGTTACTGTTAACCTGAGTGAAGATCACACACTACAATGTATACACACTGTACAGGCTGCATATAAATCAGATGAAATAACTGCAGAAGCGAAAGCTGCTGTGCAGCAGGCTAAACAGATCACCAAACGGGGTCAGAAGTGTAACACTAGTGTTTGCATTAACTCAATCAAGCAAGTGCCATCTTCACAATGAAGGTTGGCTGCACTGGATTTCCAATGAATGTGTTATATCATTTAATATGACCAATATTTGTCTTCTATTTCTTTAATAAAAATATACTGCAGATTGAAATCTGGCAAAATGTCATAAGAATAAAAAACCAAATGAAAATATAACTATATGGTGGCAGATGTGTGGTACTGAAAGTGATTGCACCAATTATCTTGTATAAACAAACCTATCTTTCTTTTCTGTGTTTTTGCAATCAATCAAAGAACAAGACAAAGTGTCAGTGATC
The DNA here is from genome assembly GCA_014155875.1 of Cepaea nemoralis. NCBI lineage: Eukaryota > Metazoa > Mollusca > Gastropoda > Stylommatophora > Helicidae > Cepaea > Cepaea nemoralis. The sequence goes on along the minus strand of JACEFZ010005553.1, from coordinate 44,750 downwards.
AGATGTAGCAGAAAATTATCACAAAGGAAAAATGAATATTGTAGTTAAGCAGCCTTCATCACTTAAATGAAATAAAAGATAAACCAGTTGTGTTTGCTGTTGAGTGGTCAAAATGTTCTTCTTTTCTTTGTGATCACGTTGCTGTAAAACTCATCACTGAAATGTTTTTCTTTATTCATTGCATGTTCAGAGCTTTACTGCAGTTAACCCAATTTAATGACATTAATTTTTTATATTAGTTTTCGTTTTCCTCAACCTTTTACCTCAAGATTTTTCTTTATTTACAAATGGCTTCAAGTAGTTTTTACAGAACAAAACAATCCTGCTGATATTCTAGACAAAGGTGTACACAATAAGTAAATATGTAAACCTAACAAGCAAAGAACATGCTACATGCCATGGAATACTGGCCTAATCAAGAGTATAAACATGAGGTGTGTAAAAAACATTATCAGACCATTGGTTAGGAAGAATACAATCACTCATCGGGAAGTCTGAAACCCTTTCGAAGTGCTCTTTTTGGAAGTGTACACACTTGCCATTGTTGGAAGCACTTCAGCAAATTTCTTAGGGAATGGAGTACAGCTTAGCCTTCATGTTCTTCTTGTGACTCAAATCAGGTTCCTTTCTGCAACATTGTCAGTTTGGGGATAACGAGCTATGTCAAGAGAGTATGTAACCTGATGAACCAAAGAAAAGATATGTTTGGCCAAGAAAGTTTGAGCTGGATGTGAAGAATGCAAATGAATGTACCTGTGGATAACAGGAACTTGGTATTTATGCACAAGTCCATTCTTTGCAACTGATTCAGAGTTTCTTGGCCAAACGCGATATTCCTCTGGTTTATCAGACTCCCTACTCTTTACATTGGTCTTTATGATTTTCAGCAGCTCTCACAGTTGAAATTGCCTTTAAGATGGTCCCAATTTGTACCACGAGAAGACAATATGCAGAACAGGACAGCCACATTGTGACTCCATTTCCAAAAAGGCCTTCCTGAAATATTTTCAGCAATTGTGGGACCATTGGGAGAAGTGTGTACAGTCTCAGGGAAAGTATTTTGAAGAAAATTAGGGTTTTGGGACTTCAGGTGAGTAATTTATCTTTCCTGGCCAAATATTTGATACTTTTTTTTAAACAGATCTCATATGTCATAGGCTGTCTTCAGTTCCAAGCTTCAGCCTATCTCAGTACAGAATACAGTAAGAAATGAAACATTTTATCCAGCAGTGCTCAATTAAAGAAATGAACATCACAGAAAACTGGCTCTTAAACATTTTATCCAGCAGTGCTCAATTAAAGATCTGGACATCACAGAAAACTGGCTCTTAAACATTTTATCCAGCAGTGCTCAATTAAAGATCTGGACATCACAGAAAACTGGCTCTTAAACATTTTATCCAGCAGTGCTCAATTAAAGATCTGAACATCACAGAAAACTGGCTCTTAAACATTTTATCCAGCAGTGCTCAATTACAGAGCTGAACATCACAGAAAACTGGCTCTTAAACATTTTATCCAGCAGTGCTCAATTAAAGATCTGAACATCACAGAAAACTGGCTCTTAAACATTTTATCCAGCAGTGCTCAATTACAGAGCTGAACATCACAGAAAACTGGCTCTTAAACATTTTATCCAGCAGTGCTCAATTACAGAGCTGAACATCACAGAAAACTGGCTCTTAACAATTTTGTCCAGCAGTGCTCAATTAAAGAAAACTGGCTCTTAAACAGCATAATGTTTTACAAACTTAAATACGTTGGACATATTAAATATCACTTTATTATCACAAATATCATTAAATATGATATTAAAAACTGAGTTCTAGGTAAATGGATTGAGCTCTTGCAAAGTTCCATGACAGTATCTTAGAAAAAACAGTAGCAGAAGGCATGATTCCTTAAGGAAGAGACAATGAGTGATCAATTAAAAAGTCTTAATAGTCGAGAGGATCGACTTCATTGCATCGGGTATTATCCCATATGGCTTGGTCTCTTTCTGCAGGACAGTCTGCCGAAAGCATTGCACAAAGCACAAATTCCATAGCTCCAGCGATGACCCCCTGGAGTCTCCGAGAAAACTGCACTCATGAACCAAAAGACATAGCCCGGAATCAAACCCACAACCTTTGAAGTGCGAGGCAGCCTGCTTGACCACTTCGCCAAGGAGACTGCTAAAGAGTGATCAATATGAAGGTTCACATGGGACATGAAAGACACCCTAGGCATGGACATGCATGAGACATTGGAATGCAAAAATTCGAGAGCTGTTTGTGTAGACATTGACGAGAGCAACATTCTGCAAAGGGTCTGCTAGATGATGGCATGATTCAAATGGCCTCTAATATTATGAGAGAAAGGGACAGAGCATGTGTGGGAATGAAATGATTGCACTGATGTTGATTTTTTATAAAACTCATTCTCAAAAACAAAAAAACAGTGTATACATTAATGTTAATTTATTTAAGCATTAATGCTTACCAAGACAGTATCAGCAATAAGACGCCTTTCTGCTTCTATATCAGCTAGCGGTTTTTTGGCCAGGATGTTACACAGCGATGTCTGAACCAGGATTCGGGTGGACTGGTCCAAGTTCTGAACACTGGTCACTGACTTTTCAGCATCCACAATCTGGAAGTAAATCTCTGCTCCCACTTCAATAATAGCACCATCTTCTGTTATTACCTGGAGAAGATTTAAGTACTTGACAACTGAAAACTCCATGACCGTTCCTCTATAAATAAAGTATAAATGTATTACGACACCAGGTCTATTCAATAACAATGTAATTAAAGAAAAGTGAATACATACATACAATGTTTCATCGTCATTAACATAATCATGAATTGCTTCATTAAACCTGTGACCCAGTGCATTCAATTTAAACAGCAATGCATTATGGGTATATCATCTCTCACCTTTTTTATTGTCCCCAATCTACCTGTAAGTCAACAGGTTATTGTGTGTCTAACAGATTGGTATCCCTAACCCATGATGTAATTGACATGGGAAATTCTGTCAGAAACTACACAAGTGTTGGAATAGCTCTTTGGGTCACTGGAACATGGATGAAAAGATAGAGTTTCGATGAACTTATAAAACATGGAAGAATGAATAAGGTGTCTCACTGAACTTCCTATCACATGGATGAAGGAATATACACTGTTTCCATGATCTTCCTTTCACATAGATGAAGGGTTATGTTTACATTAATTTCCTATCACACAAAAGTAGAGTGGCCTGCTCACTCATTCACTGCCCTTTTTCTTTACCAGATAAGTGTTACGTACCCATTTAATGAGGCTAGATCAACTTCAGAATCATATATAGTCAGAAAAATAACATGTCTCCCTATCAGAAGATCAAATCCAGACCACGGGGGTTGGCATGCCAGTGCACTATCCACTATACTACCGCAGCTTATATCAGACACATAACACTATAAATAGAAAACTGCTTCTTTGTTTGTAATAGAAAACTGCTGCTCTAATTGTTACTGAAAACTTCTCCTTCTATGGTAATGGATACGAGGGTCGGTCAATATGTAATGCCTCATAAGTTTTAATTTCATTAAATAGGCACACACACAAATTAAATAAGGAAACAAACAAACAAAAAAACAAATAAAATTCACATTGAAATGAAGCCAAGTCTGAACTTCAAAAATTTATTTCTCAATGTAGTCTCTGTTATTCATTATAGTGTTTGTTGATTTTCTCACAGGGGCATATATCCCTACACAGTAAAAATGTGTGTCCTTTTTTCCAAACCATTGGCGTACAGAGCATGAAGGGTCTCGGTGTCCTCAAAGTGATGTACGCGAAGATCTACTTTCGGTGGTCCAAACAGATGGAAGTCTGAAGGTACTAAATCTGGACTGTAAGGGGGATGTGGTAATAATGTCCAGCCAAATTCTGCAATCATATCAATGGTGTGTTTAGCGGTGTGGCGTGGCATTATCATGCAACAGTTGTGCAGTTCTCAGATCTCTTATATGGGTAAGAAAGTCATCGAAGACACCCTCTAAGCTTCTTCAAAGTTTCAATGTAACTGGTCAGCATTCACCGTGTTTCCCTATTCCAGGAAGTCGTAAGAATCCCACCTTTCTCATCTGAAACAAGGAGGTCATAATTTTTCCTACAGATGGTGACATTTTGAACTTCTTTCTTGTAGGCGATGTTATGTGATACCATTCCATTGATTGCCTCTTGGATTCTGATTCAATGAAATGAACCCCAGTCTCATCACCTGTCAAAATATTCAATAATAATCCTTTTCCTTCAGTTTCGTAACAGTGCAGGGGGTTGATGGCTATGGTTTTCCTTGCTTCTTAATGTCTGTCTGTCAACATTCTGGGTATCCACCATGCACAAACCTTTGAATAACCCACAAATGATGTCATCAACTCGATGAATGTTGTGTGAAGCCAATGCGGTTTATGGATGGACAGTCCACTTTGCATCAGCCAGTGAGGACTGACCTAATTCAGCTTCATCACAACGACATTCACAACGATGTACCCAACGCTGGACAGTGCTAATATCCACTGTTGAATCTCCATAAACAATACTCAAACGTTCGTGGATGCGAATCAGGGTCTCACCTTCAGCACTGAGAAACTCTATGACATTAACATTGCTTTAACCAAACTTCTTTGGTGGCCATTTTTAAACCATTACTGCTGCGCAACCTGTGACCGAAACAGTTTGGTAGTGATATACAGTGCAGAAGAGTGTTTGAGGAATCCCACAAAATTAATAAATTGCGCACCGATAAAGTGTTTACATAGATAAAAAATCCATCCATCATGTGCCATGCCAATAAGCGTGGCGGTCATGTTTTGCCATCTCACTCGATCACCAGAGTCGTGGATCAGCTCCTGTGTTCCTGTCTCAACCATGCCACATGGCCAAGCCATCCAGGTATTTACTTCTCGGTCTTCCTCTTGGTCTCTTCCCTTCGATCTTGCCTGTTGTCACCTAGTTCTCCAAGTCATTTCTTCTCATAACATGCCCAAAAAATGTTGAATGTCTACGTCTAATGACTCTAATCAGTTTACGATCTTCGTTTGTTTCTTGAAGGACTTGTTCATTGGTTTTTCTGTCTGTCCATGGTATTCTTTGCATTTTCCTCAGAAACCACATTTCCACAGCCATCAGATGTTTTTCAGCTTGACTGCTCATTGTCCATCGCTTCACATCCATACAAAAGCACAGGTTCTATATAGCACCACAAAACTCTCTTTTTCGTTTCAATTGATATATTTTTATTGGTCAGTATGTTTTCATCTTGCAAAAGGCTACCTTCGCAATGGCAATTCTTGTTCTAATCTCTTCAAGGCATCTCCCATCAGATGTTATGACTGTTCAGAGATAACTGTACTGATTAACTTGCTTAAGAATATGCCCATTTACTCGTATATCACATTGTGGTATTTCCTTCTTCCCAGTGACGACCATAATCTGTGTCTTCTTACTATTCAATTCTAACCCTAGTTGTTCACTGTGTGAAACAACCGCATCTACTAAATGTTGCAGGTCCTGTTCATTGTCTGCAATCAAGGACTGTATCATCTGCATATCTAATGTTATTGATGTATCGTCCCCAAATGTTGATTCCTTCCATATCTTCTATATTTCTGAAAATATTTTCACTGTACAGGGAAAAAAGATCTGGAGACATTACACATCCCTGTCTCACACCTCTCTTAATAGGCTGATATTGACCTACTTCATTATCAATTCTTATGGCAGCTTGTTGTTTCCAATATATGTTTTTTACAAGTCTAAGGTCTTTTCCATCAATTTGTAGATCTTCAAGCATCCTTATCATGTCGACATGTCTCACTTTATCGAAAGCCATTGTGTAGTCAATAAAGCAAAGATATAGATCTTTGTTTACTTCTATAGAATGTTCAATTACTGTTCTCACTGTATGCACAGCATATACTGTACCCTTGCCTTCTACAAACCCACATTGTTCTTCTCCTATTTCAGGTTGTATTTTCTTCCTAACTCTTTGCATGATAATTCTCAGCAAAATCTAATTGATGTGGCTCATTATACTAATTGTTCGATTTTGATCACATTTCAAGGCTCCCGAATTCTTTGAGATTGCAGTAAATATAGAATTACATAATTCAAGAGGTATATCTCCAGTATCGTATATTGCGTTCAGGGGTATATGCCTGGGAAGAGCGGAAGAGGAAGGCCAAAGAGAAGATGGATGCAGGATGTGGCGGATGATTTCCAGATGGGTGTATCAGACGCGGGACATCTTGCGTATGATCGAGAGGTTTTCCAAAAGGTTGTTATGGGAGCGAGGTTCTGCAAAGGACATGCTACTGAATGAATGAATGAGTCTTCTTCAGGAAAAAAATAGGAGGCATTATTTATTGACTGTCCCTCATACCTTCATTGCACCAAAATACTGCTACTTCTATTGTAACAGAAAATTGCCACTTCTATTGTAATGGATACTTCTATAATGACAAAAAAAAAAAAAATAACTGCTATACTTACTGTAACAGAAAAGGCTATACCTACTGTAAGAGAAAACTGCTGCTTTTATTGTAACAGAAAACAGATCCTTCTATTGCAACCGAAAACTGCTACTTGTATTATTACAGTAAACCTAACTGCTACTATAATGGAATACTACTTCTATTATAACAGGAAATGGCTATTTCCATTTAACAGAAAACTGCTACTTCCCTTATCACAGTAAACCATAACTTCTGTTGCAATAGAATACTACTTCTTTTACAATAAAAACTAATCATTCAATTATAGCAGAAAACTTTTACTTCTTTTATCACAGTAGCCGTAACTACCATTGTAACAGAATACTACATCAACTGTAACAGGAAATGGCAACTTCTATTGTAGCTGTAAACTTCTACTCACAGAAAACATTTATTTCTATTGTCATTTAAAACTCCAATTTCTATAATTCAGGTTACTATATCTGAAAATTAGGCTCATATAACAATAAAGCACTTCAATAAAAACAAGACAATAATGAGAGGTGTGCAGAAACTAAGATAATAAAACATCACGCTTGCCTGTTTGGGTGGCACACTGAAAGCTTTCAGACGAACATCAATTGTATGGCAGCGGTCCAAAACAGGAAACAAAAACACAAATCCTGAAAAGAAACAGTAAAGATATGAATCAGCCAAATTACTTCAATGTCTTCTTATTCATATTTTTCTCTTACTACTATTTTGGCAATCAACATTTCTTCTTCCTCTTCTTCTTTTGCCTGTCATCTCCCAATGAAACATTAGCTCTAAACCAACTCAGATCAAGCTCTTTGGAGACTTGTTCATGATGGTTGAATTTTGTAGCTAAAGTTTACTAAGGATCGAGGTAACCAGTGTCTCAAATCCTCATTAGTTACCTCTTACGACATACAAGGTAGGTTAAAGTGTTACTATTCCTTGTTTCCCATACAGACCCTGATAACACACAGGTGGATACATCTTTGCTATGTATCTACTCTGGTGGCATGGTTTATCAACAAGATGATGAACCTGAGATCCTCACAGGTTTCCCACAATTAATCCTCTAGACGTGTTACAAATGGCAAGACCATATTCTGCCTAGTGAAACCTGTGTAATCCTGCAGTATGGTCTCTGCTGTTAGTCTGAGCGCTCCACAGTTGTAGGTAAAAGTTATTTAAATCCCTTTGGTGAAACTATAGTCTAATGCCAGAAGATCCCAGTCTTCTATTTTCTGCTTATCTTGCTCTTACTATCAATCTGTGGTCTGCATGTAATCTTCATCTTGCTTTGGCCATTTCACTTTCATATGAGTATCTCTTGCCTCTGTAAAGCTCAGGGTTGGGTGAGGCTGCACAAGATTTCCTCCAGCCTTTGCTAGTTCAACTGCCTTTATGTTTCTAGGGACACCAAAGAATATATGACTATTATCTTTTATTTTTGAAGTCCAGAAGCAGTTCCCTGCTGTGGGGGTTTGTGATGTGAAAGCCCCATCACATTTTGTAGGCCTGAATGCACAGAGGAATAGATGGCCCTGAATGCACAGAGGAATAGATGGCCAGTCATTCTCTCACTTTCGCAGGTGATAAGCCAGGGCATGGAAACTGCTTCCGACTATGCTCATGGCGTTATCAGCGCAGTTCATTATCAACTTCGCTAATGTGACTACTATCTGGGACCCAAATATTGAACAAGGAGGTAGATAAATAGTTATCTTATTCTGATAACTAGGTTATATGTGACACCATGACACTAAGACGTTTAGTAGAAAATAAAACACTGAGTTTACCTGGCCCCCTCATTCTGTGAAGATGACCCAGCCTGAACACCACAAGCCTTTCATCTTGTGGGATTTTCTGTTGGAAATAAACAAATGGCAGATCAAATATCTCTGAAGTTAGTTACATGTCATTTACAAGACATTGCAATCAACCCCAAACATTTATTGGCTGTTTATGATTTATTAGGGGATGTTATGTTCAGTAGTGATGTCGGTTCCTAAATCAATCAATCAATCAATCAATCAATCAATCAATCAATCAATCAATGTTCAGTAGTTTGTTATAGTTTCTGAACGGCTGAAGTGCATTCCATCAAAATCAATGCAAAGCAATCTGCTTCCAAATTGCCTGTGCCTGATTGCTAACCCTTGACACATTATGCCAAGGAATGGTAAAACTGCATTCAATAACCCTTAGACCACAGACACTGAAATATCTCTACTTAACCAGTTCTCTCTGCTAGCCTATTGACATAGCATGCATGTAACTTGATCTCGTGCATGTCACTTGATAAGTGACATATTTAACACTTATTTTGTCTATCCTTAATTTCAGCTTTAAAAAATCTCAAAGATATTATCTACACAATCTCATATTTAAGTGATATATTAAACACATACTATTTTGTTTATCCTTAATTTTAAAGTACAAAAATATAAAGGAAAAATTATACAGAGAAGGCACAGGTCTAATAGCTGCGTACGATTTGGCAGCAGACCACGTTGCGTTGTTTTTTATGAAAATGGTATGGGTGCAGTCATTCAGAAAGGAATGGCAAACTACTGAAAGTAAGCTTGCCTAAGAGATCACAACAGCAAAATATTCTGGTGTTGACTGCAATGTTCTGTTAAGGATATGCAACTAACTATTTTCAACAGGTCTAATGCATACAATTAGAACATCCACTCACAACAAAATATTCATAATACATTTGAGAGGATATGGGCACTCCCATGTTGATTTGATGCCCTGTAAAATACTATGATGATTAGGTCTGTCCTGACTGTTTATGTTTTCATCATGATACCCTATGACCTACAACTGGGTTGTGGTCGATCTGATTTCATTTGAATTCTAAGTAAGCTCAAGTGCAGTGTGATACTTGGCTACAATTCAGATGATCATGTTGATCAATGATCTGTTTTCATTCATGTAAATCCAACACCAGGATATACATGAAAATAAGATCTTGTGATCTACTACATATTACAACACACAAGCTACACTAATCTTGATTTGCAAGACATGCTTAACAAACACAAAAAATTCAAACCACAAAAAAAAAAGACAGTAAATGACTACAATTCCATGCAATAGTCTTTTTCTTCCATCTCTCTTAAACCCCTCAGCCATCTATTGCAAAATCTATCCTTTAGTATCTCTCATAGCTCCATGTCTTTCCCATACCATGGAATGAGTTAAGTCAAGAGCCAACATCTCATCACTTGGGACATTCCCATATGTATTCCGCCCTCATCTTCAACCAGCAGAGAGTCCCTGTAATAATGGTACCAGCTGTCATTTGTCTATCTTGCCTTTTCTTCGAGTTCTGAGTGTTAGCCAGATCCACTGGTGCGCATTCTATCAAAATTAATGCAAAACCCTGCCACACCATTCTCTCCAGGTAATGATGCTGTACCTATTTTTCCACACTTTCTAAATAATCCCAAAGGGCCCTGGCCACATCTGCCTTATCGTGCAACAAACCTCAACCAGCAGTGCAGATCCATGCAAGGGAAAGAGCCTCCTATTATCTTGGTAGGATGAATTATTCTTCTGTTCTGTTCTGCAGACTTGTCATTGAGTGGTTGAATTTTGCAACTAAGGTTTTCTACAGGAATATGGTACTAGACCTATATTTTTTGTAACAAAAAGGTAACATGATGAGTGATGTTGCCAGGATCATGCTGGCCACCTTATTTCCTACAAAGTTTCTGGTACCCACTTTATGAGGCTCCACTTTATGAAGCTGAGTTGATGCTGGAGCCATGTGTTTATTTATAAATCCTACCTCTAGGATCTGAACTCAGGACAATCTAGGCATGCAGGCAAGTTCACAATACATTCATATACATAAAGAAAAACTAAACATCCAGATAGACAGGAATGCCTAATTCAACACATTAATATTGTATGCTGCTAAAATTGATGCAATACTTTATCCACTCTCGTGATATATTACTAAAACCCCCATTGTGCAGACAGAAAGACTGTGAATATGCAATTACATGCTGGGGATAACAAATGCTCCTACATTTAAATAATATCAGTATTTATATGGTTATGTATTTATGCCAGAAAAAGATTCACCTGTTTACTTCATATGTCTAACTCTGCAATTTGCACTGGCAAGATGCAGCGAAATATGCCAGACAACAACACACTGCACAACCTATTCTTTATGACTTCCTTGTTTAAACTCATCATTTAGTTCTCATCTCATCTTGTTCCTCTTGTACCCTGCATTGTTGAGGTGTAGTATAAACAGTGGGAGAGTGCCCGCTTATGGGCTTCAATTAGTAACAAAATGTTGATGTCATCTTCCAGATCAAGAGAGGATATAAAACCAACTCCTCATGGGAACAGCGAGCAGATATACTATGCGATAAATACTGCACCAGAGGACTAAGCATGTATGAGAATGCCCAAATATGCTGTGACATTGTTTGACATAATATAGAAAATGTAAAAATAATCTGCAGCTTAATAAAATCCAACCCACTTTTTGAAATATCACAGGGCATTAAATTGTCTACTGCTAATTGAGATATCAAAGATGTTATTTTATAAATGTGATCTATGACTTTAGATTCTGTTACCAAATACAAAACAGCCTTAGCTTTTGAACAGAGCAAGAAATGACTTTAAAGATATTTGTAAAGCAAACATTTGCTGGGGCACTAAAAACTCAACATTGGCAGAAGTAACTATTGAATAATGAAATAAATCTAATGGTGACAGCTTCTATTATGGATTTTGTAATCTTTTCAACTGAAATGGAACAGTGGCGAAATAACTGAAAACATATGAAAGTATTAGTGATATGTTTATGTTCTTGGATTATTTCAACAAATACTTTGATATACTATATGAAACTATGCAAGCAAACGGCATTAAATACTTTAGAACATTAGGCTTTGGCTGTAAGTTAACTTTTACTCAAATAACTTTTACTCATTGTTGGTATATTAACCAACAACTGTCCTTGTGGTCATCGACTAGTTATGAGATTTACAGCAGTTAAAATAAACTTCAGTGAATACTAAGATGCTCACACAAAACATATCTGAAAGTATGAGATTTTAATATAGGATTTAACATGAAATTCTTGAACAGAAAATACTTTACCTTAAAGCTAAACCATACCATAACTGGGAAAGTGAAGATGTAGATAATAAGGTAGCCAACCAGAACAAACAACTTGACAAGTCTATCCACCTTTGATGGTGAAGCTGTTAATAACAACACAAATAAAGTTCTACATTAGCACAGGCACACGCAAAGTAAAACAAATATTGCCTCCACGCTCCATTAACTCACTCAGAACCAAACAACTTGCCTGGTGTTTCCTGGTTATGTTTTATATAATCGGTTTTTCGAAATTCTGTTTGTCCTATCTGTTGTGTTACATTAGCCAACTCTAACCTCCTTGTTAATTAAACTGCTGTCCCTTTGAATAACTGTGCAACAGGAAGTCATATCTAAAATCATGACAATCTGTTGTAAAATCCTGTAGGAAATATTATGTTCAACACCTATAGTTCTAGATTTCCCAATTGTTATAGGGATATTTAAGTAAAGGAACATTACATACATTTGGGCGCAAAGTGTGTCCTTCATGCATAGTAGAATAGCAAAAAACTAAGAACAGTGAAACCTCGGTTTTCATCGATAATTCATCCAAAAACAATCAGCAAAATCCGAAACGAGGCAATTATTTCCATATGAATCAATGTAAATCCAATTAATTTTATAGACACTCCAAAATAAATACCAAAAACACATTTTATAGAGAATATAGTGTTAAATACTAAAAACAATGAGAAATTAATATAAAATGAATATACAAGACTGATATAAAGAATAAATGAACATTTAACATGGCATTTACTTTTCTAGAGACTCTTCTTGGCATATGGAAGACGGCAAGGAGGAGAGGGAGATGTGCGGATATTATTGTTTGGAAGGGGAATCACCCTCCATAAGGACCTTAGGATCAAGGCACTATCTGGGGTCAATTCCCTTTTTTTGCTTTCTTGTCTCTTGTATGCCAGTGCACCTCTTGCACTGTTCAAACTATCCTCTGCTGGCCTTAAAATCACTAAGTATACTAGCACATGTCCCAGGCATCATCTGAGATTGGCATTCATCAGTCTGGCCTTTTCACATATAATTGCCTTCGAAAAACCATATAACTTTTTTAGATTCATCCAAATTAATAAGAACTGTTTGACATCTTTAATTATTTGCAATCTCTGTTTCATTAGCACATTCACGCCTTTCGCTACATTAGCCTCCTGTATTGCTTCCTTTTTCACCAATATGGAACTTATCGTGGATGGCAACTTCCCGTACATGCAGCTGATTTCAGCAACCTTAATGCCGCTCTCATATTGTTCAATGATTTCCTTCTTCAACTCAATCATGTTCCTGGCCTTCTTCTTTGAAGGGCTGCTCTGGAAACTTTCTTTGGTCCCATGATGGAGCTAAAAGGAAAAGGTTAACCTATTAGCAAGTGATGCTCACACAACGAGAAACAATGCCAAAATCAAGCAGAAGAACTCAAGGCTCCCTTCATTTTTGCAAAATTAGCAGCAAGACCACGTGGAAACGCCAGTGAAATCTGAGATAACTGACGAAAACTGAGACAAATTTTTTGCAAGAAAAAATCGACGAAAACTGAAATCGGTGAAAACTGAAGTCAAAGAAAAGCGAGGTTTCACTGTATAAATGAACTTGAGACTGATGAATGGACACAATATTTATCATGACAAATACAAAACCATTAACACTTGACATCTTTACCTCATAGAGAACAATTTTCTCTAGTATCTTGATATCAAATATTGCAGTGTTTCCACTAGAATCAATTAAATACTGGCACAGCTGCCTTCTTTTCACTGCCCTTTATGTTACAGAAAGCACAATATATGCACTATGTTTAACATAAGCAATAGTCAGGTAACAAATGTTTTCAGTGCAAAGATGGACAAAGGACATTGCAGGCACCTTGGACATGAGGATTATTAGGCAGGGGAATTGGCAAAGGATGTGGAAACTATTTTTTTGGGAGCTGTCATGAAGGTTTATTCTGCATGGCACCTGATAGATGATGATCAGTATTTAGCAGACCAGCTTTACTTTCCCCGAGCAGTATCTGTAACTCATCTTATGAGACTGAAATGACCCCAGTTAGTTAGTTAGTCAACAGATCATCCTCATTGCACATCAAACTATTCAGTCCATAAGTGCTCGGATCCCCTCCTCAGTAAATCCCACAGCATGCAGCGGCTCACAACAGCAGTTTTGTGTTGGTTTATTACACTTCTTTGGCTGCCTGCATAGTGTTCTTGTTTGGCCACATCTCTTTTAACTTGCTGTTCTCGAAGATTGACCATGGTTGTAGATTCCCAGTCATCGCTTGGTTTTTGTAAACGACTTACTTCTCGTAGAGCATTCAGAATGTCTGCCTGGTCCATGGCTCGTCCGCCTTCCACAGTAGCCCTACCTGCAAGCCGATGACCCCAGAGTCGTACAAACAGGACAACTTTGATCATGCCACAACTGGCAACTGAAGCAGCGTCCTGGTAGGTGAGTGCTTTAACCTTTATGCTACCAGGGCTTATGTTTCATATATATAATATCCATCCATCCATCCATCATGTGCCATGCCGGTGAGCGGTCATGTTTTGCCATCTCACTCGATCACCAGAGTCGTATATACTGAAATATGCAAACTGACTAGTGAACACAGTTGTCTACAATAATATGCTTTAAAAAGTCATCATCAAGTATTTGCAGTCCTAGGAATGGTTGTGAAGCTTCATGATTATTTAATTCCATAATTGTCTGTCTTGTGCTGCTCTCCTTAATTCCAAGTATGTCTGCACTGATAGAACAGTGTATTTCTGTTTTATACATATTATTCTTGCTGTACACCTTCCACTTTTCCCCAATATTTTGCTTTATCCTACTCCCGTTTTAGTATTTCTTAATGCATTAGAATGTGACCATGCCTTGAGAGCCTTCTGTTTTTCTTAACAATTACTTTACAAAATCTTCTAAATTATTTTTTTTATTTTTCAGAACTTGTTCATTTGTCAGTTTTTAATCAACCTAGTTCCTTTAAATCATTGACATAATAAAACCTAAAAGAATATATCTCAAGCTGCTTCTAGTATTTTTGGGCCAAGATTGTGCCACTTGCAAGTAATATACTCATACCAAGGTAGACGTAAAGGTAATCCCATCTCAGATACTGCCACATTGGTGTGAAGTGTTAGGCCTTCACATATACAAGGTCTCAGCATAATGACAGTGAGTGACCAGTTCCTTTCCTCACTGCCTCCTTTTACAAATAATTTCTAGAACATTCTGAAAAGGATCTGGTACACTTTCGCATGGCTGGCTTGACCCCATGGTTGTACTGGTCGGATAAAAATGTGAACACTACTTGAGACTGAACTCATGTCACTGACTTTGCGGGCAAGTACACTAAGTCACAAGATTGTGTGTACCAACAGTAATGGCTAAATAAAATATCTACACAACGTGCATAAAGGACACTTACTAATAACAGATGTCTTCAACTTGGAAACACCATTAAATCCGTATGTAAAAGGTGATTTGTACTTTAATGCAAAACTGTCCTTATCATCAAAAGTAAATGCAGATGAGTAGTCAAATGTCATCCTCCTGCTATCACTGTCTTCACTGTCATCTGCCATTGGCAACCTGGTGTACTTGACTGACGCCATTGAGGTTGACAACAGAATACACAGGACAAGCCTTATTCACAGTGACTTAGTGGCATGATCTTGGGGAAAAGTTCTGCAGAGGAAAAGTGAAAGTAAAGCATCCTTGTTCATGCTATGAGGTAAACTGGGTACATAGCAGGTAAAAGTACAGGGCCCCTTTTCATGTCATGAGGTACCGGGTATATGGTGCTGGCCCCATATTGTTAGACCAACCCCATATTGTTAGCAACCCCATATTGTCAGACCAACCCCATATTGTCAGACCAAGACCAACCCCATATTGTCAGACCAACCCCATATTGTTAGACCAACCCCATATTGTTAGACCAACCCCATATTGTTAGACCAACCCCATATTGTTAGACCAACTCCATATTGTTTGACCAACCCCATATTGTCAGACCAACCCCATATTGTTAGACCAACCCCATATTGTTAGACCAATCATCACTCAATGGGTGATGTGATCAATATCAAGCTGGTCACCATTACTTCCTAGGAAATTTGCTGCTACCAGTTTAGGCTGGGTCAATCTAGGAGCCCAGTTCAATGAATAAAAAATCTTTGTCTCGGAGGAGATTCAAATAAATGACCACCAGATAGCAAAATAAGCATGTCCTGCAGAAACACGGTCAAATGTTACATAACCTGTGGTGATAGCCAATCAAACAAGTTATATTCATTCAGTAAAAAATTTAGAACATATGTCAATTACAAATTCTCCACATGAAATGGGAAATAGCTGTTTTAAAAGTGTGACTATTATCACTTGCTTTCGGCTGAATAAAATTATGCACATTCAAAATCAAATGTCACAATAAACTGTGCAAGAAGTATTACTAGCTGCTAAGAAGAAACTATTTTCTAGCTATCATGTGATCAAAATAAGCTGAGCCTAGCTCTGCAACCCTAAAATACCACAATGGCACAGAGACGTGGTACTTTATCAGTTTTATATACACACCCAATATTTTTTTTCCTGATATTTAAGGCAAATATTACAACATGGATGATAAGAGTAAAAGGTAATATTAAAATGATCATACTTGTGATAAAGCACCATGAATAATAATGAAAGAGAACCGGTGGAAAGTATAATTGGTTGCTAAGAAGAAACAATTTTCTAGCTATAATTTGGTCAAAATAACATTAATCTGGCCACTGCATAAAAAAATACCAGAATGGTACAGAGATGTAGTGCTTTACCAGTTGTATATAAACCCCTGATATTTTTTCCCCCTGATATTTAAGGCAAATATAGATGATGAGAGTAAAAATCAATATTAAAATGATCATAGCTGGTGACAGAGCACTGTGGATGATCAACTATGAATTATACAATAATAACTAAGTTAAATTAAAACTGATCTGTTAGCAACATTCATTTTGTGAATCCATCGGCATGCATTCAAAATCTGAATGAAAATCATATATCATCACACACGAGTTAGACTACCTCAGTTTGTGATTTATTAAATGAAGACACAACACGATTTACCAGGCCTGACCATGTGTGTCTTCAATGTTTTTAGATCATGGCGTCAGCTTGGACTTTATTTGCAACAGTGCTACAGATCAATAACTCTGGCTCTTAGGCAGTGGTTGCTATGGTTTTATTATGCATGCATTAGACAATTGCTTATTTGTGGTGTTTAGCTCTTTGTATTCTGGGCAACGCACTTTGTGTGACTACTATTATCCGCATATACTCTACAAAGTATGATGTGTTATTTATACTTTTCATATATGAGAACTGTAATAAATTCGGATACTTGTTTTTTTTTAAAATTTAAATACAGTATGTTTTATATAATGTGTACATATGTTGGCTCATTTTAAGTAATCTATTAGCAATTTTTCATTGTAGTTGTTAGGAGTCTGCTGGTAAATTTTCTGGAACAGAAATAGTTTAACTTAGGGGTCGATTTAGGATAGAACTGTTAACAATAATTAACATCACACACAGAAGTACAGTTGTGCAACTGTTTGGGAACTGATAATCTGTAAGCATATTTGTTTTTCTTTTTTTCTTTGCGCTCACTTTCTTTGAAGTCAAGCATAGTCCATAGACATGCTACTACTTCTTGTGCACCCTACAGATGTTTGTGTGTGAATTAGCTTTCCCTATTACCAATATCCCTCGCCATCAGGCGAACCCAATTCAGAAGTACTTGTAATTTACGTCCCCAAGTCAAGGACAGAAGTCAACATTTTAGTCTAACTGACCGGTGTAGGAATTAAACCCACTAGCTCAGTATCAGCACACCAGATCTTTAAGAATGACCGCTCTTATCCATTCAGCCATGCTGACCTCCTGTAAGCATATTATTATTTTTATTATTATTTCTATTATTATTATTATTATGAGGGTAAGTTAATAAGTAAGTCACAAATGGCTGTAGAAAAATAACTAACTATGATAACTTGAAACCAGTTTATTTGTATACATACATTGTCCCTTTATTTCTCAACATAATTTCAACCAACATTGATGCATTTATCCCTTTGTTTTATTAGTCCTCCCAATCCAGCTGCATAGAACTGCGTGCTTTGTTTTCATTTACCTGCCATCCCACAGAACTGTGTTACTTACTTATTGACTCACTCTCGTAACTTTTTCTACTCAGCTATGCACAGCTTTACTGGAAATCGCTTGGGGCTAAGTCCACTGAAAACCCACCTTGGCGGAAGACATTTCGCGAGTGACGCCAAAGTTGAATGTAAAGTGAAAATGTGGTTTAGAAAACAGCATGTGACTATGCAGTCGGTTTGGGAGGACTGATAAAACGATGCGATAAGTGCATCAATGTTGGTGGAAATTATGTTGAGAAATAAAGTGACAATGTATGTATAAAAATAAACTGGTTTCAAGTTGTTATCATATTTAGTTATTATTCTACAGACATTTGTGACTTACTTATTGACTTCCCCCCGTATTATTACACTTAGCTATTGGTAACAGTCTCTGAATGCATGGTTCCAGTAAGAAGAAACAGAGATTGACCAGCACAAGTTATATTCATTCAGTAATACAATTTAGAACATATGACAATTACAAATTCTCCACATGAAATGGGAAATAGCTGTTTTAAAAGTGTGACTATTATCACTTGCTTTCAGTTGAATAAAATTATGCACACTTAAAGCCAAATGTCACCCCCTGAAACAAATAAAGAGCTTCAAGTACCCAGGAAGTATAATATCATCAAACGGCAAATCAGAAGACGATATTGAAATTAGATGCAATAAGGCAAACCAACTCATTGGACAAATGGCACCAATACTAAAGAACAAACACGTATAAATCATCATCATCATCAAGTGCCGTGCCGGCTGGCGTAGGCGTTCATGGCTCTCCACAGATCTTGGTCTTTGGTTTTCTGGATCAACTCTGCTGCTGATATTCCTCCGTGCCACCGTCTCAATCCATCCAGCATCATTTCTCTTGGTCTACCTCTGCCTCTCTTCCCCTTGATCTTTCCAGTTGTTACGATGTTCTCCAATGCCTCTCTTCTCATCACATGACCGAAGAAAGATGTTTGTCTCTGTCTTATTGTTGTATATAATGTTCTAGTTTCATTAGCCTGTTTCAGGCAGTCGTCGTTAGTTACTCTGGCAGTCCAAGGAATTCGCAACATTCGTCTCAGGAACCACATCTCTGTTGCTTCTAATTTCTTCTTAATGTGTTCATTTACATTCCAAGATTCACTGCCATACAGCAAAACTGGTTCTACATAGCATTTCAGCACTCTCTTTCTTACATTCAGTGATAGTGACTTATTGCATAAGATACTCTTCATTATCTGAAATGCGGCTTTTGCCTGCCCTATTCTGCTCCTAACCTCTGTTGTACATCTTCCATCTGATGTTATAAGTGCCCCTAGGTATCTAAAATTATCAACTTGGTTAAGGATTTTCCCTTCTATTTCTATGTCACATTTTGGTGTCACCATTTTCTTTGATATTACCATTGTTACTGTTTTCTTGATATTCAAGGAGAGTCCTTTCCTTGCACTCTCTGTTACTACAACGTCTAATAATTGTTGTAGGTCTGTTGAATTATCCGCCACCAATACTGTGTCATCTGCATAGCGTATATTATTTATATTATAACCTCCAACTAGTATTCCTGGCA
Source organism: Cepaea nemoralis (assembly GCA_014155875.1). NCBI lineage: Eukaryota > Metazoa > Mollusca > Gastropoda > Stylommatophora > Helicidae > Cepaea > Cepaea nemoralis. Next base: position 25,354 of record JACEFZ010005553.1, on the reverse strand, counting down.
TCTCTTTGATCTCTCTCATTATTACTTCGCTATACAGGGAGAAAAGATCTGGTGACAAGACACACCCTTGTCGTACTCCTAGCTTTATCTGTTCGTAACTACCCTCTTTATTTCCCATTTTAATTGCTGCTACTTGGTTCCAGTAAACATTCTTTATTATTCTTAAATCTTTTCCATCAGTGTTGATATCTTCCAACATTTTAATCAGTTCATCATGTTTTACTTTATCAAATGCCTTAGTATAATCTATGAAGCACAAATATATGTCTCTCTGTTTCTCTATTGATCTTTCTATTAGTGTCCGTAATGTATAAATTGCATTGTTTGTGCCCTTTCCTTCCACAAATCCATACTGTTCTTCACTAATTTCCATTTTTATTTTATTTTTGGTTCTTCTCATTATGATTCTGAGTAGAAGCTTAGTGATATGGTTTATAAGGTTAATTGTACGAAAATCTTCACAATCAATTGCTCCTGGTCTTTTTGGTATAGCTATAAATACAGATTTCAGCATATCACTGGGTAAATATCCACTGCTGTAAATATCATTCAACATTTTGGTTAATATATCTACTCCAAATTCTCCCAATACTTCTAATTCTTCTATTGTGATTTCATCTGGCCCAGCTGTTTTTCCTTTCTTCATACGTTTCATAGCGTCAGCGACTTCTTCTTTCAGAATAGGTGGACCTTCTAAGTTACTATCTTCTGTTAATTCTCCCCTTTCTCCTTCATATAATTCTCTTATATACTCATTCCACCTCTTCATTATAGCATCTTCCTCTAATATTATCTTTCCTGTTTTTGATTTCAAACACCCTGTATTTATTCTTATTTTTCTTCCTGTAAGCTCACTGATTTGTCTGTGCATATTTTTTGTATCTTTAATGGAATTTAATTCAATTTTTTTTGCATTGCTCGTTTAACCAACTTTCTTTAGCCTTCCCACATTTATCTTTTATTTCTTTATTTATCTTAGCGTATTCTTGTTTGTCATTTTTACTCTGTTTTCTTTTGTCCATCAGTTTTAAGATATCATTCATTCATCCATTTTTTCTTAGCTATTTTGCCTCTCTCCGGTAATACTTCTTTGCTAGTTTGATGGATGGAAGTCCCTTAACATTTCCCATTGTTCATCTATACTCTGTATTTTAGTTATTGCATTGTACCTATTTTTCACAGTCACTCTGTATTGTTCTTGCATTTCTTTATCTATTTTCAGAACCTCTTTATTAAGTCTCATGTTCTTAACCATTTTTTTCCCTCTCTTTAATCTTACTTTTATTTGTCCACATAGTGGTACATGATCACTATTACAGTCAGCACCAGGCATTGTCTTTACATTAATTAAAGCATTTCTAAATCTTTTATTAATTAGTATGTAGTCAATTTGGTTGCGTATTTTCTTATCAGGGCTTATCCATGTGTACAGTCGTCTTTTATGGTGTTTAAACCATGTGTTTCCAATTATCATATCATTGATATTTGCCCATTCTATTAGCTTTTCCCCTCTTTCATTTCTTGTACCTAAACCATAATTCCCCACTACATCCTCCATTTTTCCCTTTCCTACTTTTGCATTAAAATCACCAAGTATTATTTTTATTTTTTGTGATCCAATTTGAGCCATCGCCATTTCTATTTCATCGTAAAAGTGTTGTATTTCTTCATCACTACTGCTTGCTGTTGGTGCATATACTTGTATAATATTTATGTCTATTGGTTTGCCTTTGAATTTTACCATAATAACTCTATCTGAAATACACCAGTATCCATTAATTGACTTGGCTGTTTTTTCATCTAATATTATTCCTACACCTTTTTCATGTGTATCCCCTCCAGAATAAATTATTGTGTGATTGTCAGCTATGTACCACAATGTAATATACAAGTAAATGGGAATATTCTTCAACAAGTGAGCAGGTACAATTATCTCGGAACAGTAATAACATCTGATGGGAGATGCCTTGATGAGATTAGAACAAGAATCGCCATGGCAAAAGTAGCCTTTAGCAAGATGAAAAACATATTGACCAATAAAAAGATGTCAATTGAAACGAGAAAAAGAGTGTTGAGATGCTACATTGAACCTGTACTTTTGTATGGATGTGAAGCGTGGACAATGAGCAGTGAGGCTGAAAAACATCTGATGGCTGTAGAGATGTGGTTTCTGAGGAAAATGCAAAGAATACCATGGACAGCCAGAAAGACCAATGAACAAGTCCTTCAAGAAACAAATGAAGATCGTAAATTGATTAGAGAAATTAGACGTAGACAGTCAAAATGTTTTGGGCATGTTATGAGAAGAAATGGATTGGAGAATTTGGTGACAACTGGTAAGATCGAGGGGAACAGACCAAGGGGAAGACCTAGAAGCAAGTACCTGGATGGCTTGGCCTTGTGGCATGGTCGAGACAGAAACACGGAGCTGATCCACGACTCTGGTGATCGAGTGAGATGGCAGAACATGACCGCCCACGCTTACCGGCATGGCACATGATGGATGGATGGATGGTCAGCTATAATTTTGCCCGATCCCTTCCATCTCATCTCACTAACGCCTAGTATATTCATTTTCATGCTATCCATCTCTCTTAGAACATTGGTCAACTTTCCTAGCTCATTTAATGTCCTTACATTCCATGATCCTACTCTAAATTTATTTATTTTAGTTAAGATTTTGCCATCAGTAGCTGGATGACGGTCTGGTGTCACCTGTGGCTCATGACTGTCCCTACCGGACGAGGATGCCCTAAGACAGCCATTAACGTCCTTCACTATCTTTGATATATGTTTTGCCATGAAGTCTTGGGAAGATAATGTGGTGGTTTCCCCTTACCTTCCACATCCACATGGTGGTCTTTTTACCTCTGCCTTTGACAGCCATTTCCGACTGTAAGGACAAGTGAGTGCCCTTCTCTGCTCAGCTGCAGAGTTGTTCACTTATTCCGGTGGATACTCGGTCCCCAGAGCTGTGTTAGCCACACTGTAGTGTGTTTCCATCCTCTACCGCGGGGAGGTGCAGTTGGGATTTTCCCTTCATAAAGTTATGGTCTCTGACCAAAACTCTCCAGTACTTTAGTATAAATAGTTACTAAGAAATCACTCTACAGTACAATCTTCCCACCAACTCTATGCTACCAATGCCAAACCTGGATGATGACAGAAAAAGAGAAAAGAAAAATCACAACAAAAGAAATGAGATTCCTGAGAAGAATACTCAAAACTCAATGTGTCAAGAAGAGAGAAAATTATAAAGAAATCAGGACTAAAGTGGGGGTTATAGTTATTTATAGCAGCACTGATGTGGTTCCTGAGATGAATGTTGAGAATTCCTTGGACTGCCGGAGTAACTAACAATGACTGCCTGATACAGGCTAATGAAACTAGAACATTATATACAACAATAAGGAAGAGACAAACATCTTTCTTCGGTCATGTGATGAGAAGAGACGCATTGGAGAACATCGTGACAACTAGAAAGATCGAGGGGAAGAGAGGCAGAGGCAGACCAAGAGAAATGATGCTGGATGGATTGAGACGGCGGCATGGAGGAATACCATCAGCAGAATTGATCCAGAACATCAACGAATGAGATCTGTGGAGAGCCATGCCTACGCCAGCTGGCAGGTCACTTGATGATGATGATGAATAGTATAGTCAGATACAATATGAGTATAAATACAACCAAAACCGAAGTAATGCAAGTTAGCAGATCGACGGACCCACTAAGTATACAGATAAATAGCACACCTCTGAAACAAGTTAAAGAATTCAAATATCTTGGAAGTATGATTACTGAAGATGGCAGATTGGACAGAGAAATCAAAATCAGATGTCAAAAAGCTAGTGCACTTACTACATATCAATTATAACCCTTACTTACGGAAACATCCAAATATACCCATGTCTGCAAAACGAAAGATAATAAACAGCACATTCACACCAAACCTATGCTACCAATCTCAAACTTAGACTTTATCCAAATCACACTTTCACAAAATCAACACCTGCGAGATGAGATGCCTGAGAAGAGCTGCCAACTTAACAATCCGAGACTGAGTAAGAAATGCTGTTGTTATCAGACAGACAGTGGGATCAACACCTTGTGCTACATTTAGTGAAAGACAGAAGGTCATATTCAAATGGTTTGGCCATCTCGTTAGAATGCAACCACCATCAACTGCCATCACTGGCCTTACTTAAATCAAAGATCATCCGCGACGAGGCCAAGAGGACGTCCAAAAAGAAAATGGATTGAGTCATTGACTTGACGAGACCAAAGACATTGCACAATCACACGGAATGAAATGACACTGTCACTATCCAGTGCTGCCCACCGGGCGCTGGAGCGCAAATTATTCCTCCCCACGATGCTTGACGGCAGAAGTGGAAGATGATGATGATGATGATGATAGTCTACTAGTACTAGTTAGACTCAGACGACTAAGTCTAAGTGAAAAGTGTCTTGTCTAGGTCTAGACCAGTGGTGGAGGAGTCTAGGTTAGGGGCGCGAGGACTGAAAAAAATGAAAAGAAAAAGCTGAAAAGAGACTAGCTCAGCTGGCTGGAAAATCCGTTAAAAATAGACTGTCTCAGTACTATAGTTTGCCATTAGTGTATCATCTTAACGTTTTTAGATAATGAAATTCTTCAAGGACATCACATAACGACTATTATTCCCGATGTGTGGACAAACAAGACAGAAACAGCCCCGGCCATTACCTCATCTTCTGTTTACATTTCTGTATTGACTTTTGATTGTTTATACAAAAGTGAGATTACACCAGGAGGGGAGCGTCATAAGAAACGAATCAAACTTGGCCCACTCAATATCAACAAGTAACGACGCCCATTTCTAGCAGTTGTATTGTTACGTTAGAAAGTATTGCTTTTGTGAGGGGAGTTAGCCAGTTAGCACATTATTTTAATTTCTTTTATTAGTGAAGCATAGTTTATAAGTTGTTTTAAATCGGAAAAACAACCATGAGATGATTAATGCAACATTAATGTCACTGTCGCATGTTCAACTTGTACTTGTAGTTTGTAGCGCACCAACAAAATTGCAGCAGGATGTTAACAATGTAAACAAACACAAGTTTTCACTAAACAAAAATAGAACCTAGATACGCGTTACCTTGCATTAATAATTATAGTTTGTGTATGTAATGTAAACGACATGTCTTATGTCTATGTTGATTTATATTAACTACTTTACAAGGATTTCCATATCGACTTTGAAAACTATTGATAATATAATAAATTAATAGACATTAACTTGAGTATTCATTGTTAATAAATAATATTTAGTGAAGAAAGGAATCAATCACAGGAACTGTAATTCAAAACGTTAATAAATAAAATAGTATATACTGTGTATAATAAAGATATTAATAGCCATTGCCTTCGACTCACCATCTCCTCCGCTACCATTCGTGGCTGGCTAGTTTGCGGTCCTTCATTCACATACGGTTTCGATTTTCTCTCAGGACTGGGACGGATCGATCGTGCACGTGAAGGGAAATTGCTGAGGGGAGAATAATGTGTCGTTTGAGATCGATACTCTTCATGGGCTACAGTTCTTTCTCCTGCAAGACAACATAACATTATGTAGATTTCTTACAGGGACGAGATGAAGATCAAGTCCAGTTGTTGTATAATTGCAAGGCAAGCAAATGTTCTTGTGTTGTGCAATGTTTTGTTTCTATCATAACTGTTATTATGGACTATATATCTATCTTGAGCATAAATACACATAATTTGTTAATTGCTTGTAACAGCAGACGTTATTATTTTAAGCAAACATAAAATATTATAATATGAATGCTAATCTGTGATTATGAAACTTTATCCAGGCTTTATCTTCTCTGTTTTAACATTTAACAACATGTATTTCCTGTTATTTGGGGGAATAAACAGTCTAAAATATCTTTAAATAGTTTATAAAACAGATGAATAGTAATTTGGTTTCCTGGAAAATAAATTAATTTGTTATATCTCTGTAATATGTTATATTATAACTGTAAATGAAATTCACCTCAGCAGTGATAGATTGTTATGCATTTTAATATAAGTGGTTTATCTATTTGTAATTGGTATAAATTTGTTGTTTATTTTACCAGTACAGTGGGATCTGAAATAGCTTTGCATTGTGTTTTTATTTTTCTGTCATTTTTATTAACTTATATGCATTCAAATACACATGTATAGATAAACACAACTTATGGGCTCAGCTAAAGACACATACTTCAGGTAGCCAAATTCATATTAATTTTATCTCAGGCTTCTTACACATAATTGTTATACTAACACTAACACTAAAGACACAGCTTGTCTTGTAGTCAGTTTGTGCTGTACAGTTCTCAAGGAAGCCAGAAAGTGAAGGGTTATTTATCATTTTTATGAATTGATATCTTACCAGTCAGGGCAGGCCTGTAGGTGCTCTGTCACCATTAGTAGATAGTAAGGAATACTACTGTGAATACTAAGTGTTCTACTGGTACCTTGACCCAAAGAGATATTAAAAGAATAAGACCATCACTCATTGCTGTAAGTTATTACAGGTGAACAATTATAAAATAAGTAATAACATCGTAACAAATGAATATCAGGTCCACCATAAACCGATGACTTCCTGACAAGATGTAACTTAAATGATGATTCTATGCAGTAGGCTGAGCTGAAGGGATCATGTAAATCCTGGTGGTTATTGTGCTCAGTGGAATGCAGTGGACCATAGTCAGAGCTCCTTAAGAGCCTTTTAAGGGCACTTTAAATAGGCATGACATAAGTAAATACAGATACAAGAGGTTTCAGGTTTCACTAATTTTCTCAATATATGTTTGCATGGTTTTGTTGTATGTGTATAATTTGTGTTGAGAAATATAAGTATATAAAATATGTGTTTGAAAAGTATTTTAAGAAGTCATTATTCATCAGCATGATTCAAATGAATCATGAGGTAAACAAAAAGGCCTCATCTCTCGTGTTCTCCTCTGACCTCCTTGTGTGTCACAATAACTTATAGCATTCACTTACTGTTTAAGTTCTTCCTTCTCACAACCTGTTTATTTTCTCACCATTCTTTCAGTCTTTGTTCATGAGTAGTTACATTTTAAAAGCATTGTCCATTTTCTTCTCCTTCCTCGTTTTCCCTCTGACCTCTACATCAGTATTTCTAATACAAGTAGTAGTTAATCTCATTAAATGTCTATAGACATTGGTTGATATCATATTTGTTTTATGTTCATTGTTGTAAGTTTGAAAGGACTATAGAAGGTAAGTTATTATTATGGTGCTATTGCCACCTACACAATGATCCGGTGAACCTGTCATAAACTTGTGAAGTAGATGATATTTAATCTGTTCACAGTCATAAAGGTATAATCATTCCTTGCCTTGAAGGTTGATGGTAAACATAGTTTTGTTTCATATGAAGCCACCTTTAAAAATCATTTAATAGTTACACATGCAGTATGTTTATTATTACAATTAATATTAAATACACATTTACAACATGTCTCCATGGTGGAAAGGTAGCGCTGTGTTGTGGATGCCTGTGGTTGAGATCATTGTAAGGTTTCTTTCAAACCCTTATCAGACAAATCAAGGTAATACAATAAAAGCAAAGCCACAAAGTACTTCTACATCTGCCCACGTCTGGAAGATAATGAACAAATACATAGTATTGTTTTATTGTTTTTTGGGGGGGAATGTCACCACGAAAACCAAATGCAACTTTAATGAGAGCCGCACATTACAGCAGCCATTTTCTAGTGTTCACGAGTCCCAGTCTGGCAATAATATTAAATATTCTGTAAAGGATGGAAGACCAGCAATTTTTAGCAAAAGTTTTATTTTGTCCTGACTACAGTTTGTTAATTTTCTCTGTGGAACCATGTCTGTGATCAATAGTTTAGAACCAACATGAAAAGCTTCTGACCCATCAACTTAAATAATGTATGAAAGCTCAAAGAGAGAGAATAATTGTGAACCAAATGTAAAGAGATCACTAACATCTATTAAGAGTTATGATGAGATATTTAAAGTTCATAGCAGAAAATGAAAGCCTTGATAGTGTTGGGGCTAGACGCTCACCTTCAGCCCGGTGCTCTTAGGTTCGATCTGCACTGGGGCAGATTTGAATTTTCAAAATTTAACTAGGTTCCCAGGTCGACCCAGACTAAAAATGGATACCAAGAAATGTCGAGGGAAGTAAAGATAGCCAGTGAGATGCTGACCACATCACCCACTGAGTGCTGATTGTTCTATAAAAACATGGGTGTAGCACTGTAGGCCCAATACACCCTCTATTGTGTAAAGGAGTCCTTTAGTTTACTCTACTTATAACATAAACTTAGATCTTTCCTTTAAAAGTACAATATTGCTTATAGCAGCCATGAACAATGCAAAAATAGAAGACAAGTACTTTCAATGGCATATTGCTTTATTATAACTATCCTAACAGTATCTTGAAGCATGAACATGTTGAAGTGGATAAGTATTGTATTGCAAAGTAATGTGATTTCATTTGTTGTGTGCTAAATGAGACACTGAATATACAGATATTCATTCATAATTTACATGAGATATATAACACATGCCAGCAGTGTCTTTAACATGGGCGCATAAAGGTGGGCAGGTCTCCATGACAAGGTGGTCAAGTTACCTGCCGCTCACTTTGAAGATGTGGGGGATACATTTTCATGCTGCATGGGTGGGGGTGTGGGGGGGGGGGGGTGTGTTGGTTATTACTTGGGCTGTGGATTTTATGCTTTGTGTGATGCATATCTTGAAAGGTATGAGTAAAGATAAATGACCCTATTACACACCATCAGGTTTGTTTGATATATGATGCTAGCCCCCTCATTTAATAGACCAAGGAGACCTGGATGGGTGATAAGATCAATACCGCACCAGCCACCTTTACATTGTGGGACATTTCCTGGTGTCCATTTTATGCTGGGTCAAACTGGAAGCCCTGGTACATTTGCCAACATTCTGCCTCGAAGGGGTTTTGAACCTAGGATCAGTGATAGCTTGCGAGAAATTACCAGTAAACACATGATGGGTTGCTTTGTGCTGATTCAGTTGATACCTTATGTCCCAAACAGTTGCTAAATTAACCTACTCCCTTTTAGTCATTACTTGACATCTTTCTGCTTCCTACAGTTCCTACATAAACCCAATCTGTTCCATTTTCATCTGTGAACACTTTGTGCAGATATTTGAAACAAAGGACTTAATTTGAATAACACAAAATAAAAAACAAAATAAACGAAACGGTTGTTACATGTAACAATTGCATACCCAAATGCAACATCACAGTGAATGAAGCCAATCTGAAACATGTCAATGTATTTATGTATTTAGTACTTTGATAAGGGCAGATGGAAGATGTATGTAGTTTAATGGAAGAATGATGAGAGCACCTTGGACGGTTAGAAAGACCTATGAGGATATCTTGATAGAGGTTAACTTACAAAGAGAACTAGTTACTGCATCAGACAAAGATAATCCACATTCTTCAGACATGCCCTAAAAAAGGAAAGGCTGGAGTAAATGGTCACAGCAGGGGAACATTGGGGAGAGGGGAGGAGAGGCAGGGGAAGACCAAGAGAGAAGATGCTAGACAGTTTAACATTTTAGGGGTGGGGGGGGGGGGGGGGGGGGGTTTCAGTACCAAAGATGATATGCAGTAAACCATACAGGGGAATGTGGAAGGACAATCACCAAGGCCACACAGCATAGGCTTTGACAAGAAGAACACTGTATTTGATGTAACCATTACTTTAATTCCTTCTGATGTGGTCTATTGTTTTAACTGATTAAGTGCCGTGGGATGATTAATCCTCTTAAGTGACTCCCCGTATCTGCCTGTACTTATGTATCGCCAAAATGTTATCACTGTGTTAATACAACATGTCTGCTACCATATTGACAGTTTTTAAGTCATAACTGTGACACATCCTTACTTTCCATTTTCTACACTCCATTTTTGTTTGGGGCAAACCTACTTTTTGTTTGGCACTGACTCTGTTAAATCATTAACTACTTGATTAAGCAACATGCTTTCACATAATTATTTTATTGACTTGATTCACTTAAAGGCTTCCCTATAACTTTAGTGCAGTTTGTTATTTTCCAAAACGTTTTTTCTTGTGAAATGTGTACCATCAAGATGATTTACAGGTTATTTTAAATTCTTTCCCAGCTGCATTATTTATGATGCCATCAGTAGCACATTGTGGATAATGAGTTCAGCATTTCTGTTCTCAGCAGCGCTTACTGAGTTCAGTCATTCTGTGCTAAGTAGCTCTTAATGAGTTCAATCATTCTGTGTTAAGCAGCTCTTGAGGTCAGTCATACTGTGCTAAGCAGCTCTTAATGAGTTCAGCCATTTTCTATTAAACATCTCTTAATAAGCTCAGTGATTCTGCTCTCAGCAGCTCTTAGTGAGTTCAATAATTCTGTGCTAACATGCTTTAATGACTTCAGTCATTCTGTACTCAGCAGCTCTTAGTGAGTTCAGTTATTCTGAGGTATGCAGTTCTTAATGAATTATGTCATTTTCTACTAAGCAGCTCTTAATGAAGTATGTCATTTTCTACTAAGCAGCTCTTAATGTGTTCAGTGATTCTGTTCTCAGCAGCTCTTAATGCATTCTGTCATTTTGTACTAAGCAGCTCATAATTAATTATGTCACTTTCTACTAAGCAGTTCGTAATTAGTTCAGTGATTCTTTTCTCAGTAGCTTTTAGTGATTTAAATAATTCTGCTCTCAGTAGCTCTTAATGAGTTCAGTCATTCTCTGCTATGCAGCTCTTAGTAAACTAAATCATTCTATACTGAGCAATTCTTAATGAGTTCAGTCATTATCTGGTTGTAGATCTTAGTGAGCTCAATCACTCTGTATCTAGCAGCTCATCACACATTCATTGGTCACTTCTTGCAAGATTTACTTTTCTTTATTATGTTTGAGAACCTGTTGTTACATGAACTCTTTCAAAAATTCTCAACAGCTGCACAATGCGGGAAATAATGATGTAAACAAAATCATAACTGTAATACTCTCATCACACACGCCACATTGGTTGCATGCATGATGAACACATAAGTTTCATTGCCATTTGGAAAGAAAGAATTAACCCACTCTGTTCCAGTTCTTACTTTAACTCTTTTTACCCCATATTGTTATTATTGTAACAACTTTAAACTCAAGCATTTGTTACTAAAAAGTGGAAAGCTTTAGTATTTCAGTCAGTGACAGAAATTAACAATAACTGTGGATAGAGAAATTAATAAACTACATCCAATCCATCATTTGATGTTACTGCCAAATTACAGTGCATTTATATCTTGTGCTGTTCTTGCAGCTTTAATCATGTTTAATGGATCATTATATGATGGAATGAACTTTCTGAGCACACAGTTTTTCCATCTGTGCTTATAGTTTTTGCTTATTGATATTAAACATGCCAGCTAATTTTGATGAACAAACTCACTGAAATGCTGTTTGTACTTCAATTTGCAAGGTTTAGTATATTACTAGACGACCTGGCCCGGCTTCGCCCAGTCCCTGGCGGGAAGCGTTTCAATTAATTCATATTCAGCCCCTTCTCCCGTTCCCGTTGGTCGGTTTCTGATGATCCCGTTCCCATTCCCAAAAATTAAAAATTGATTTTAAACTAATTAGCTATTTCAGTTGCATCCGCGCGAGTGAGAACAACAAGTGTTCATAACTAATTGCTGGTTTAATCAGAGAGTGAGTTCCCTTGCAGCAAGATGGCGGGACATTTATTTGTCTGTTTCTTAAGCTCGTGTCATTTTCTTTCGTGCTGGAGGGAAAATTGTTGATTTTAAACTAACTAACCATGCCAGTTGGCTCCGTGGGAGTGACAAGAACATCTGTAGAAAATTTCATCTCAATCGGATATACCGTTCGGGAACGCATAAAGGACACACAAAGACACAAGCAAAGACGCAAACATTCTCTTATATATATATATATATATATATATATATATATATATATATATATATATATATATATATATATATATATATATATATATATATATAAATCGTTGTGTGTATGTATGTATGTATGGATGTATGTGGATCCGTACTTTATGCGTTCGCAAACGGTCCATCCGATTGAGATGAAATTTTCTACACGTTTTCCTTTCATTCCTGTACAACCAACTGTCATAGTTTTATCTATCAGCTATCAGCTATTACCTTCCTAAAATTTAATTTTGTAATTACATGACTGAACATAAGAAAATATAAAAAAATATAAAAAAGGGACATAACTTTTAGTGTCATTGTTATATCTTAAGTTAAGTCCCCTGGCTAGAGATATCTATATGCATTAAATGAGATGCTCCCCACCAGGGACTGGGTACAGCCGGGCCAGGTCAGACAGACAGATAGACAGACAGACAGATAGTCGGGAACGGGTGCTTATATGACTACAAGTTTACTTTAGATAGATCTCTTCCAATCATACTTTCTATCTATTCTTCTATTCTATCTATATTTTTAACGGGAACGGGCCGAACATACATACACAGACAGACAGACAGACAGACAGACAGACAGACAGACAGACAGACAGACAGACAGACAGACAGACAGACAGACAGACAGACAGACAGACAGACAGACAGACAGACAGACAGACAGACAGACAGACAGACAGACAGACAGACAGACAGACAGACAGACAGACAGACAGACAGACAGACAGACAGACAGACAGACAGACAGACAGACAGACAGACAGACAGACAGACAGACAGACAGACAGACAGACAGACAGACAGACAGACAGACAGACAGACAGACAGACAGACAGACAGACAGACAGACAGACAGACAGACAGACAGACAGACAGACAGACAGACAGACAGACAGACAGACAGACAGACAGACAGACAGACAGACAGACAGACAGACAGACAGACAGACAGACAGACAGACAGACAGACAGACAGACAGACAGACAGACAGACAGACAGACAGACAGACAGACAGACAGACAGACAGACAGACAGACAGACAGACAGACAGACAGACAGACAGACAGACAGACAGACAGACAGACAGACAGACAGACAGACAGACAGACAGACAGACAGACAGACAGACAGACAGACAGACAGACAGACAGACAGACAGACAGACAGACAGACAGACAGACAGACAGACAGACAGACAGACAGACAGACAGACAGACAGACAGACAGACAGACAGACAGACAGACAGACAGACAGACAGACAGACAGACAGACAGACAGACAGACAGACAGACAGACAGACAGACAGACAGACAGACAGACAGACAGACAGACAGACAGACAGACAGACAGACAGACAGACAGACAGACAGACAGACAGACAGACAGACAGACAGACAGACAGACAGACAGACAGACAGACAGACAGACAGACAGACAGACAGACAGACAGACAGACAGACAGACAGACAGACAGACAGACAGACAGACAGACAGACAGACAGATCGGGAACTTATATGAATTAAATGAGATGCTCCCCACCAGGGCCTGGGCGAAGTCGGGCCGGGTCGGACAGACACACAGACTGACAGACAGATAGTCGGGAACGGGAGCTTATATGACTACTTATATGAATTAAATTAGATGCTCCCCACCAGGAGCTGGGCGAAGCCGGGCCGGGTCAGACAGACAGACAGACAGACAGATAGATACATAGATAGATAGATAGATCCCTGCCAGAGCCTGGGCGAAGCCGGGCCGGGCAGCTAGTGTATATATATATATATATATATATATATATATATATATATATATATATATATATATATATATGTAAAAAAATTAACTGCATGTTTGTTTTAAAATGTTGTGTAAATTGTATGGACATATATTGACTTTCATTTATAAGAGAGCTAGGGGTTTGATAATTCACAATCGCAGCTGTTGTTAAGAGACACTTTGAGAATATAGAGTGGAAAGTATGAGGCGGTGTCGGAAACTCATGTCATCATGCCTGGTTATTTAATGAATGACAGCATGCCATCCCACTAAAAATCTAGCTTTACGACTACTTAGAAACTTATTGCTGTGAAATTAATGTCGTGCTTTTCTCTTTCCTTTCACATTTGTGTTGATTGACACATATCACACGGGAAAAGGAAAGTCAGATAATGTAGTGTAATAAATGGAAAAGTATGGGCTTTGTAAAATTCAAACACATCACATCTAAATGATGGTGTGTCCTAGCAAAGTGTATTGCGTTATTGGCTCTCGTGAAGTGAAGCGAGTTCTTTTTAAGTTCTTGCTAAATAAATATCACTCTTGTTACGTGAAATGAGTTCTTGTTAAGTGCATTGAGTTCTTGCTACCTACCTGATTTAACATTTAAGTTCTTGTTTGTGAATTGAGTTCTTGCTAAGGAAGTTCTTGCTGTATGACGTGAATTCCTGTTAAGTTATTTGAATTCTGGTTTAGTGAATGTAGTAATATGAGTTCTTGCTAAACGAATTGCGACATTTCTAGATACATCAAGTTCTTGCTAACTGATGTGAGTTCTTTCTAAGTGCATTAGGTCTTCCAAAGTTCTTACTAAGTGACGTGAGTTCTTGCTAAACAAATCAAGTTCCTGCTATGTGACTTGATTTGTTACTTAGATTAGTTGAGCTCGGTCAGAAAAGTGAGTTTTTATCTTTCATTAACTATGATGCTATACCCATTGTATGTAACTTATAATAATAATATTTTCTCGTGCTTACATTACAGTAATCCCATAAGGTTATATAAACCAGCTGAAAGAGTGTTTTGATACGGGTCCTATATTCATTAGCCATGTGTTACACCACATAATTGTAAAGTATAAATAGAAGGTATTCATGAAGTCAGGAATAGTTTTCAAAAGTACATGTTCAAGTGCATTGCCGAAGCTTAAGGTTGTCTGACTTACACATATTGTGTGTGCGTGCGTGCGTGTTTGCGTGCGCGTGTGCGTGCGCGAGTGTGAATAAAGGTGAAGGGAAAGTCTTCTCTTCCCCAGATAAGTCAGTGAGTTTTTCGTCTTTCGTAGATGTCTTCTGTTCCTCGGCTTAGGCAGTGTATTTTTGTCTTCTCTTGTTTGTGTGTCTTCTCTGCCCTAGGTAAGACAGTGTGTTTTTCGTCTTTCGTAGATGTCTTCTATTCCTCGGCTTGGGCAGTATATTTTTGCCTTTCGTTGTAGTCTCCTATTCCCCCGTTAAAGAAGTATACTTTATCCTTTTCAAATGTGTGTTCTCTTCCCCTGTTAAGACAGTGTCTGTTGTCTTTCGTTGTTGTCTTCTAGTCCCTCGTTAATGCAGTGTGCTTTTTCCTTTTCAGATGTGTATTCTCTTGACAGTGTCTTTTGTCTTTCGCTGTAGTCTTCTATTCACCCGTTAAGACCCCCTTTCATATGTGTGTTCTGTTCCCCGGTTAAGACAGTGTGTCTTTATCTTTCGTGGGTGAAATAAAATTCATTGTCTGCACACTGCGTGGGCACTACTAGGGCAAGCGTCTTTTATTCTCAGCCAAGCAAACGTTGAACACTAAAAACAGTGCAAATGCAGTAATGATAGTTGCAGATATTCACATATTACACTTTGTAGCAACCATTGTTTGCGTCGGGGTCAATGGCATAGAGGTTAGTAGCACAATCCCCCTGATATATCGAGTCGCGGATTCGAAATAGGCCACACAATATTTGGAAGCAAATCACTTTGTGTTGATTTCGGTGGTATACGTCGTCGGCCATTCAGAAACCAATGGCAAACTACTGTACATAAACTTGTCTAGTAAATCACAAACAGGCAATAAATATTGGGGTTGGTTGCAACATCCTGTAAATGAAACGTAACCATCTTGTTATTGTTTAAAAGCTACATAAATAACCATTTGTAAATAGTTTGTTTCATTAATTTGGAAGATTGTTTTTCTCAAAACTTATAAATTGTCCGAAAATAACTGTTATAGGAGTAATCTGTGTGCTTTAAACTTGTTGAACTGAAGTCCACAACAAATGGCACTAGAACAAAGACCACTGTTCTTTATGGGATGTTAAAGGATAAAAGATTGTTTTCATGTTATCGTGGCTTATTGGAGATTTACTGCAAGGCCCTAATGTTCTTGATCGTCCTGGGCCCTTATGTTCTTGATCAAACATCACACGGTGGTGTTCTGGCCAGTACCAAAGTCACCACCTTGCCTCCAAGAAAATGTTATGAGGCTGGGTCGTCCACAGGAACAGGTGTTCATGAAAAAGTCCCGCCTTAGAAACAAGGATTTGAATTCAGGACCACGAGTAATCCAACGAGTGCAATGGCCGCTTTGATACCTTAGCTCTAAATAGTGTTTGTTGATTGTGAATTCTTCGAAAGACCAAGTTTCCACTTTTAGTAAAAGAAAAGTCTTTTATGCGCACTGGTGTTCAGGTAGGTCGTCTGAATACTGGAAAGGGTTGGGATCTGGCGGTGTGAGGTTGGTATAGAGACTCTCAGCTCGATACCGAAGCACCATCTCGATTAGGGGGAGGAGCTGTTCTGTGTGTTCTCTGTAGTCTTCTTATAATCCGTGGCTTTGGTTATCATGTCAATCCACAGTATTCGGTCTGTTGTGCTGCCAGTCATTTCTGATACTGACGTTCCTCCATATCATGATGTCAGACTGCCCACAATCTTCTCTATAGGTCTCCCCCTGTCTCTACTCCCCTCTAACTGTCCCGGTGTGACAATATACTGAAGCTTTCCCCTCTTCGTGATATGCCCAGAGAATGTGGACTGTCTTCTTCTGATGCCAATAGCCAGTTCTGTTTGCTGATTAAGTTCTGTCAAGATGTCTTCATTGCTCTACCCACGGTGTTCTCATAATTCTTATATAAACCAGTTGGGTATGCAAAAGCGGTACTGGAACTTCACATGTGCGGAGAGGGATGAGAATTCTTAGAACGTTAGCCAGACTGGGGATCCCGTCTGAGAATAGGATGCATTGCGAAGAAGTGCTCCAAATTCGTGGCCAGTGTGAAACCCGCAGAAGAAGAAGAAGATGGGAACGAATTTGGAAGAAGTAGAGGAAGAATAAGAGAAGGGGGAAGCAGGAGAAGAAGGAACAGAACGAGAAGAAGACGTGAAAGAGGAATATGAAGAAGAAGAAGAAGAAGAAGAAGAAGAAGAAGAAGAAGAAGAAGAAGAAGAAGAGACAGCTGAAAAAAGGGGAGAGAGGAGAGAGAGAGAGAGAGAGAGAGAGAGGTAATTATGATGTATAAAAAGCTAGAGTTTCAAACTGCTAGAGGATTTTCTAGACACCCTGTATGACAGCTATATCCCGTGTTTTTGTGTGTGCTTGATATTGTAGCAAATGTCGTATAATAGTTTTGTACCAGATGTACAGACATGTCATGATGCCTGCAGGGCTTTATTTAGAATTAAACGTTGGCAACAACTGTTCATGGTCTTGCGATCGCGTTACGTGCTTGCTTGCTTGCTTGTGTTCATTGGCTTGAGCTCCAACGCAAAGTCCTGTATGTCGGATGAAGACATCCTGTTGTCCAACATCAGTGTGGTGTCATACAGGACCTGAGGTTTGCGTGAGTATCCGTTGTCCCATGTCTGGCTTATTGGTGTGCAGACTGGTGGTTCCTCGCCGTACAGGCAGACACTCTCCGACTTCGGAGGAATCAACGATCCTATTGACTTCAGCCAGGACCCCGAAGGGACCTGTTGCCCAGGACGCTCGGCGAGGACGCGTCAATAGGTCTTGGCCAGTATGTAACCCGGCCCTGGTGCCTTGGAAACACCTCTGCGCCCCATCGCGTTACGTCGACATGGTTGTTTTCTTACAACGCAGCTGTGGGTTATTATGTTTGCCTACCAATACAATGGCCCGGGTGTAGTCCCTAGTAATTCACGTCAGGGTAATCAGTCCAAAGACTGGTATGAAGTGTATTAGCTTTTCACTCCTCCATTGTAGCTTGCTCACGCACGGATTCTTGGAAAGATAATGTTGTGGTTGTTGCATGCCCGCCACTTTTACATGGGTGGTTTGTGGAATCTAACTTTGACAGCAAGTTCCGACTATGAGAACCTGTTCCGCTCACATGCAGGGTTGTCCCCTTATTTTGGCGATTAGTCAGTCCTCCAATTTGCATTACCGTTATCTACAGATGGAAGCTTCCCTTCACCTAAATGAGGCCATTATGGCGCCATTTTTCATAACTGTCCAATACGTTATAAAATAGTCCTCAATGCTCACAGGATTCCCTTTTCCATCCACCAATCCGGCTCTGGGACTCACACAAAGCTTCATAAGATGCACTGAAAGCAAAGTAAAGGACCCTGTTACACGTCTTAGGCGCACGGGCATATGGTACTAGTCCCGTAGTTTTAGGCTATAGACCAGTCACCAGCAGTGGTCAGCATCACACCGGCCTTCTCTATTTCCACAAGACAGATCATGGTACATATTTTAGGCTGAGAGCCCATATCAACTGTGTTCATAAGATGGGTACTAAGTGATTGTTATACTGCTAAGAACATTGTGAAACGATATTGGTGGGAAAGACAGCTGGTCGCCACATCTTGTAGGCGTAACTCAGCGTATCAGGACATCGGCTAGAACATGCAGCTACATACGATATCCAACTGGCTGGAGATTTGGAATGCGAGTACATGATCTCCTATTTGTCGCTCTAATTCAAAAAGTCTATCCGCGGATTGAAGAAAACGGATGGGGCAGAGGAGGGTGGCTGGGGACTAGAAAGTAAGACATCAGGTTATTTTTGAAACATCTTCCTTCAGCTGCGTTCAAAACCAGCACTTGTTAAGTGAGAGGTGGACGGCATACGAACTCTCATTCTCTCTCTCTCTCTCTCTCTCTCTCTCTCTCTCTCTCTCTCTCTCTCTCTCTCTCTCTCTCTCTCTCTCTCTCTCTCTATCTCTCTCTCTCTCTCTCTCTCTCTCTCTTCTCTCTCTCTCTCTCTCTCTCTCTCTCTCGCTCTCTCTCTCTCTCTCTCTCTCTCTCTTTCAGTGTGTGTGTGTGTGAGTATGTAGATGTGTGGGTGGGTATAGGTGGAGAAACGCATTTTACTGTTTTCTGTTATTTAACTAAGACCTTTGTTGTGACTTTCTGTTGTAATGATACTCTTACCTATCATTTCTTGTGGCTGCATTTCATTTTCAGCGACCATAACTTAGTCGTCAGCATATCCCATGTTGTTTACAATCTGGCCACCAGCTGACATTCTCGACATATCATGTGCTCATCTCGTGATCATTTCGTCTGCACATTGAACAGACAAGGTGATAGCACACAACCCCCGCTAACACATTATTTAATGTGCTGGAAACTTCCAATTTCGGTATCAGTTCTTATGGCTGCTTTTTCACTCAGACAATGAATTCTGCTGAGTTCCCTAGAGGTTGAGATCCGGAGAAATGTGTGGGTTAGTTTCTCGCTTTTACTGTTTTTCATTATTCTTAGATCTTTACTATCACAGTGTAAATTTTCCAACAATTTAATTATTGTTAATGTTTTACCTATCAACACAACACCCCCCCCCCCCCACGCCCAATTCACACACACACACACACACACACACACACACACACACACACACCACACACACACACATACGAATGTGTGTGTGTGTATGAGAGAGAGAGAGAGAGAAGAAGAAGAAGAATGATATGTCGGGAATGTCATACGAATGTGTGTGTGTGTGTATGAGAGAGAGAAGAAGAAGAAGAAGAAGAAGAAGAAGAAGAAGAAGAAGAAGAAGAAGAAGAAGAAGAAGAAGGATGAGAATGAAAGAGAGAGAGAGTACATAAATTAGTATATGTACTGTTCAACGACAAAACACCGCAACATTATTGCAGTTTCAATTGCAAACTTGTACCAACAAATTTATTGACGATGCTGATTCGCCCACTGCAGTCGGTTCTGGCGGTACCGGTCCGTAAGAACAGGACTTCTGTAGGGCCTTCTAGCCCAAAGACCAGTGTCGTGCAGCCGGTTCCTGGCCGTTTGATCTGAAATTCTACGAGCTCCTGGTATTGACTGGACTGTGAATGACGCAGATGCAAATCGATTCCTAAGGTGACATAACCGTATGAAGCGGTCTTCAGCAGCAGTTGTGATTCTGGGTCTTCCACTGCGCGGCCGGTCTGCCACTGAGCCAGTTTCTTGAAATCGCCTCTAAAGGCGACTAATTGTGCTTTTAACCACATTAAATTCTCTGGCTACTACACTTTATGACAGTCCAGCCTGTAAACGTTCAGTGATGATGAGTCGTTGTTCTGTAGTGAGATGTTCCATACTTGCGCATTGAATTTTCAAGTGAATTTATTCGAGGAGCGTCAATCTTTTAATTTTTATTTATTATTAGTATGTTGTTTTGTTCGCACATCCTTTTTACAGGACATCGCTGTCAACATTAGCATCTTTCAGCTGATTGTTGATTTCTTGGCAAGATTACGCTCAGTAGTTTGCCATTGCTTTCTGGGCAACCGGCTCACATACCCCGTAAGTTACTGATGCGGAAAGAACAGCTACCGATTCTCGAGTAACGTTACTTACGAGAGTATTCGAGATTACAGAGAAAGTCGTGTAACCTCTAGACCAGGGAGACCGGCCAATCTTTTATAGGTATTCAATAATATGGTCAGAGAGTTTTATGTTCAGTAAGTTTCAGGGGATTATCATGAACCTGTCACGAGTTATTGTCAAAAATATTGTTTTGACCTTGACCTGTTTCATGACATCACGAATCATAAGGTGAGTACAATTCAGATAACCGCGAGAAGTTAATGACTAGATGGACACAGTCGATAGGTTCAGTGATGTTCAATCAGCGAATGTCTTTTATAAAAGTAACACCAAAAATGTTACGCTTTTTTTTTTTTTGGAGCAGTATAAATTCCTGCAGCAGCCGTCTTTCTATTAAATGCACTGTACGTTACAGTGTGTGACGTGACTTTAATGGAGCACACACTAGAAACTAAACACTCTCTGCAATAATTTCCGCACCTTGAGTTTGTCGAATCGTGACTGGTGAGCTTGTCCAACAAGTTTAAGGACGCGTTGTCATTCCTTTGATCACCAGAACATGTTTCAAACAAATTCGCAAGGAATTAGGCAGTTAATGAAAGTAAAAATAAAAAAAAAAGAAATATCATGGCTGTGTGTGAATAAGTAACAAGACACAGAGACGTATACATTAGTGCAGTGGTTCTCAACCAGTGGGGAATAGCCCCCCCCCCCCCCCCCCAGGGGGAGAAATTTAGAGTTTCCCGGGGGGGGGGGGCGTTAAGATTATTTAAAGATTGCGTTAATACAAGAACCGATTACTTTATATTGTTTTTTTTTTTTTTTTTTGCCTCTATACTTTATTTACGGTTCTGTACTTCTCGCCCTTCTGAAATTCATTTTATAATGTAAGTAGACCCGCAAATCACGTTGTATGTAGACGTCTAGACTTTGTGTTATTAAATTTAGCATCCATTTTTACGTATGCTGTGTAGGGGCGGGGAGGGGGGTGATTTATAGGGAGGAAATACGAAAGGGGGGGGGGTGGAGGGAAATGACGTTCTGAAAATATGGTGAAGGGGTGCACGGGCCAAAAAAGGGTGAGAACCACTGCATTTGTGTATAGAGTAGCCCAGCTGCTGAAGCACTTTTCCTAGTGTTAGGCTGTGTTTTCCAGATGTTAAAGGCTAGTTGCACGTCCTTTATAAGGCGTTGTGTGTACCCCATAACTTATTGGCTGGTTGTGATTTAGGAAATTTCACGTGTTATAGTTTCCCATTTCTTTCTAAACTGCCGACGCCGCACACCATCGAAATCAACGCAAAGCGCAAAGCGATCTGCTTCCAAATGGCCCGCCTCTGATTTCCAACCCTAGATGTCAGGAAATTGTGAAACTGCGTTTCACTAACCCCTAAACCACAAATGTCGAGATTTCTAGATAACTTGGGCAAAAGAATAGGGCTTTCAACTATATGAATCAACATCGATCGTTAGAATGCTGATGGTCTGATTGAGCATCCGAGTGGCCAGAAGTGAACAGCACACGAAACGCAAGAGTAGGATCTTAGTCAATGCCTAACTGGCACAATTAGCCGCTGTACACTGCTGGATTTTCTACATTAGAGATCGATATATTCATGACATGTCCGGAGTGCAGTAATGATCAACCGCACTAAATAGATAAGGGCAGAAATGTAACAAAATGGGGATTTACTGGTGCTTCTCAAAACTTGGGGGCGCGGTGGCGAGATGGCCCGGAGATCATGTGTTCGAAATCCCAGAGCCAGGCGGTGTTTTAACAATTGACCTGGTCTTTCAGACTGACCTAACATAAGTAAAGACAGCAGGTGTGATATTGACCAACCACATCACCTAGCAAGCGAGGAGTGGCTTATACAAACATGGTACCATCACCCTGTGTCCAAACGCCTCAAAACGTATACAAGGCTCATTTATTTAACATACGTTCTGTGGCGAAGGGGTTACCGACGCAGTTCGTAATCCCACATACCGCGTTCGAAACACAGCTGGCTATTTATGAAATGGTTTGGGTGCCGGTCGTTCAGAAAGCAATGGCAAACTACTGAACGTAAACTTGCTCAGGAATCACGAACAGCCAAAAAATGCTGGTGTTGACTGCTACGTCCGTAAAGGATATGCAGCTAACTAACTAACTGACCTAACAAAACTGGTTATAAACCAGATACATTAAATTACTACGGCTTTAAATGAAGGCTAATGGCCGCAACGTCCTGTATGTGTCGTAATTCTGTTATGTAAAGCTGCTCTACTTTGTGTCATGTTATATTGTTTACATTTTTACAGCTTTACCGCAGTTCCACCAAATTTTATGCGTATAATTAACATGGTTAAACAAGCGGACGGTTGATATAAAGCTCAATTTCGAAGCTATCGTTGCATAGTAGGTATATAGACAGTTTCCGACATATCCTGATTGAAACGAAACATCTATTAGGTTATCCGGGGTGTTATGATCAGGGCCGTGAAATAGATTTTCTCAGTATGATGCAAGTCATCGAAATGTCGCCCCTTAATGATGCTGTCATTTACTGCCAATATAGTACCTTGCGGTGTATGGCAGAGGGGTCTTTGAACCTGAGGAATAAATGCCGCCTGGCTAGTGCAGTCGCCGCGAACTGTGCAGGTTAGGATTTTCTTTTTGCCCCCGACAGAAAAAAATCCCACACCTTACCGAGGGATCGAACCCGGGTCTCCCGAATGAGAGTCCGGCGTTCTAGCCTCTCGGCCAGATGCACGTCTTCGAAATGCCGCCCCTCCTTCGCTGCTTATGCCGCCCCCTTACGGTGCCGCCCGATGCGGCCGCCTCTCTGTATCATAGCACGGCACAGTCCTGGTTATGATGTCATCACAAAAACCTAAAACACCAAGGCTAGGTCCATATTTTCCAGCCCATTGACACAAAATGAACGCTAATGCATCGGACACAAGAGTCTTTACTCACAGACTGTCAGAGCATTTTTAACCGGCCACCAGACTAGGTCAATCTTCTGAGCCATATGGTCACAAACCTCCCATCTCGAGCGGGATGTTGACCAAGGTGCTGCTAGAACCACTACACTACTCCAGCTATCGGACAAAGGTGTTAAATGTTGCCGAGCTTATATTGGAATCGAAATTAACACAAAATAGAAACGGAAATCTCAACACAAGGGAAGTAACACACAGATACTAGCGAACGTTTCAAGCAAAGGATTGTCAGCATGACCTAATGGATAAGAGCGCTCGTTCTTAAACTTCTGGTGTGCTGATGCCAAGTTAGCGACTTAAACCCCTACACCAGTCAGTTGGACTAACATTTTGACTTCTCGTCCTTGACTTGGAGATGTAAATTACAAGTAACGCAAAAGTCGGAGTGGGTTCTCCTGGTGGCGAGGGACACTGATACTAGGGAAAGTTAATCCACACGCAAATATAAGTCCAGTGCACTAGAAGTAGCGAAAACAAAGGATGTTTTAACTTTGCGACGTGCGGACTATTTGTCTCCCGTTGTGGTACTTTAGTTTCCCAGCCAAGTATCCTATTTTGTCCGCCGATAAAGACTCTGGAGCCAAGTATCCTATTTTGTCCGCCGATAAAGACTCTGGAGCCAAGTATCCTATTTTGTCCGCCGATAAAGACTCTGGTTAGCTTGTGTGTGTGTGTGTGTGTTTGTGTGTGTGTGTGTGTGTGTGTGTGTGTGTGTGTGTGTGTGTGTGTGTGTTTTGCGCTCGCACGCTTTGAACTCAAGCGTAGTCCATACACACTATTTATTGTAGCGATGGACTGAATTTTGCGTGTGGGTTAGCTTTCCCTATTAACAGTGTCCCTCGCTATCAGGCGAACCCACTCCGACTTCAGAGGTATGTTATTGTTTTTTCGTTTCGTCGATCTTCCCATGGATATTTTGTGTTTATTCATGTTGCAATACCGCATATCTTATTATTGTCCGCTGTAGAGCCATTATGCGGCCTCAATATTTGATTTTGATCTGTCAGTGTTTTGACAGGCCGCCCTCCATGGCCTATGCGTTAACGTCTTTCTCCGTAATCCCGTATACCCACGTGAGGAACGTAACATGCGCGAGAATCGGTAGCGATTCTCGCCGCGTTGGTAACTTAGGGATATGTGAGCCGATCGCTCAGAAAGCAATGGCAAACTACTGCGCGTAATCTTGCCAAGAAATCAAACAATTAGCTGAAAGATGCTGATGTTGACAGCAATGTCCTGTAAAGGATATGCGAAAGAAAAACAAAACAATTATATGCGGGAAAAAAAAACACTGTTTTGGCAGTGTCTGGAAACCGTTGATTAGGAAATATTTCCACTATGTCCGCCACTCACTTGCGCTCCGTCGGTGTGATAGTTTCACCGTTTATAAATCACTGCACGAAATAAACGGAAATCAACGCGCCGCGCTTTAGACCTGCATTAGACAAGGGATTAGTCGGTCATTCTAGACTGCCGCAGCAGTCGCATTCTCTATGTAAAGTCAATAAGCAGCACTGCTAACAGTCTGTATCTTGCTCTGTCTGTCTGTCTGTCTGTCTGTCTGTCTGTCTGGTCTGTCTGTCTGTCTGTCTGTCCTGTCTGTCTGTCTGTCTGTCTGTCTGTCTGTCTGTCCGTCCGTCCGTCCGTCTGTCTGTCTGTCTGTCTGTCTGGATGGATGGATGGATGGATGGATGGATGGCGATGATGGATGGATCTGTCTATCTCCTTTCCCTCCGTCTGTTTTTTGTCTGTCTGTCTGTCTGATCGGAATGGAAATTTTTGGAATTTAACTATAAA
>JACEFZ010005552.1:0-13460 GCA_014155875.1 Cepaea nemoralis | reverse complement strand
ATCTATCTATCTATCTATCTACTATCTATCTATCTATCTATCTATCTATCTATCTATCTATCTATCTATCTATCTATCTATCTATCTATCTATCTATCTATCTATCTATCTATCTATCTATGTATGTATGTATGTTCGGCCCGAATAGAAGAATAGATAGAAAATATGATTGGAAGAGATCTATCTAAAGTAAACTTGGCTCCCGTTCCCGACTATCTGTCTGTCTGTCAGTCTGTCTATCTGTCTGTCTATTTGTCTGTCTGACCCGGCCCGGCTTCGCCCAGCTCCTGGTGGGGAGCATCTCATTTAATTCATATAAGTAGTCATATAAGCTCCCGTTCCCTACTATCTGTCTGTCTGTCTGTCTGTCTGTCTGTCCGACCCGGCCCGACTTCGCCCAGGCCCTGGTGGGGAGCATCTCATTTAATTCATATAAGTAGTCATATAAGCTCCCGTTCCCGATCGATCGAGCGATCGATCTATCGATCTATCGATCTATCAATCTTTCTATCTATCTATCTATCTATCTATCTATCTATCTATCTATCTATCTATCTACCTACCTACTTACCTATCTATCTATCTATCTATCTATCTATCTACCTATCTATCTATCTATCTATCTATCTATCTATCTATCTATCTATCTATCTATCTATCTATCTATCTATCTATCTATCTATCTATCTATCTATCTATGTATCTATCTATCTATGTATCTATCTATCTATCTATCTATCTATCTATCTATCTATCTATCTATCTATCTATCTATCTATCTATCTATCTATCTATCTATCTATCTATCTGTCTAGTCTATCTATCTAGTCTATCTATCTATCTATCTATCTATCTATCTATCTATCTATCTATCTATCTATCTATCTATCTATCTATCTATCTATCTATCTATGTATCTATGCTATCTATGTTCGGCCCGAACATAACAACAAAATATAGATAGAATAGAAGAATAGATAGAAAATATGATTGGAAGAGATCTATCTAAAGTAAACTTGGCTCCCGTTCCCGACTATCTGTATGTCTGTCAGTCTGTCTATCTGTCTGTCTATTTGTCTGTCTGACCTGGCCCGGCTGCACCCAGTCCCTGATGGGGAGCATCTCATTTAATTCATATAGATATCTATAGCCAGGGGACTTAACTTAAGATATAACAATGCTACTAAAAGTTATATCCCTTTTTTAATATTTTTTAATATTTTCTTATGTTCAGTCATGTAATTACAAAATTAAATTTAGGAAGGTAATAGCTGATAGCTGATAGATAAAACTATGACAGTTGGTTGCACAAGAATGAAAGGAAAACGTGTAGAAAATTTCATCTCAATCGGATGGACCGTTCGCGAACGCATAAAGGACGGATCCACATACATCCATACATACATACATACAACGATTTTTATAGATATAGATGAGCCAATTTCTTCGATGTTTAGCTCTTATAAAATATAATTACTTTTCTTCTTCTCGGTCCACAATAATCTAAGAATATTCCCTAGAACTCAATACTCGTATTTGTAGCCGGCGCTGTGGAGAAGTGGTTGCGAACGCAATTCGCAATCTCGTATACCGCGTTCGAAACACAGCTGCGGTCGATTTGGAAGCAGACAGCGATACGTGGGTTTTCATACAATGGTATGAATGCCTGTGTTCTGAAAAACAAACAAACAAACTAAAAAAAAAAAAAAACACACAAACAAACAAATGGCAAACAACTTAATTTCGGCAGACTGCACGGAAGAAATCATTGATGATTCAACGGACAAGACGGCGTTTACGTGCAAAGCTCCGGTTGAGAAAGTGTGATCGATGAATTACGTATCGCTTCCTCACTTTAATCCAATTCATCGCGCGAGTCATTCTTCGTCCAACTAAAAACATTTGGAGCCAAAATGGGCTGTACGAACCATCATATAACTCACGGCTCCAAACTTACAACCCCACTCGATAAAATGAATGGTCATCATCATTCTTTATGGACAAAGACCTCTTAATTTAAACTTTCAAAGAAATCACAAATAGCCAAAATATGCTGGGGTTGACTGCGACATCCTTTAGAGGATATGCAACTAACTAACCACCGATTGCTTTCACTTTTCATAAAATCTCCTGGTTCGTCTTTAGTCTGGGTCGATTCGCAAGCCTTGGTCACGTTTGTAAAATTTCCCTCCTTAAGGAAATTCAAAAACATGAACACGGGTACCTGCGGACAAGCATGCTTGCCTCTGTTCTACCGTGACGGGTACCTGCGGACAAGCAT
Source organism: Cepaea nemoralis (assembly GCA_014155875.1). Classification (NCBI taxonomy): domain Eukaryota; kingdom Metazoa; phylum Mollusca; class Gastropoda; order Stylommatophora; family Helicidae; genus Cepaea; species Cepaea nemoralis. The sequence goes on along the minus strand of JACEFZ010005552.1, from coordinate 11,179 downwards.
GCTTGCCTCTGTTCTACCGTGACTGCCACAATGCCATGTTACTCTTTTATGAATTGATAACGATGTAGGTCAATATCAGCCTATTAAAAGAGGTGTGAGACAGGCATGTGTAATGTCTCCAGATCTGTTTCCTTCTTCTCTGTACAGTGAAAATATTTTCAGTAATATGGAAGATATGGAAGGACGGTACATCAATAACATTAGATATGCGTATGGTACAGTCTTGATTGCAGACAATGAACAGGACCTGCAACATTTAGTAGATGCGGTTGTTGCACACAGTGAATAACTAGGGTTAGAACTGAATAATAAGAAGACACAGATTATGGTCGTCACTGGGAAGACGGAAATACCACATGTGATATACGAGTAAATGGGCATATTCTTAAGCAAGTGAATCGATATAGTTATCTCGGAACAGTCATAACATACAGTGGGAGATGCCTTGAAGAGATTAGAACAAGAATTGCCATGGCGAAGGTAGCCTTTTGCAAGATGAAAACATACTGATCAATAAAAAGATATCAATTGAAACGAGAAAAAGAGTATTGAAGTGCTACATAGAATCAGTACTTTTGTATGGATGTGAAGCGTGGACAATGAGCAGTCAAGCTGAAAAAAATCTGATGGCTGTGGAAATTTGGTTTCTGAGGAAAATGCAAAGAATACCATGGACAGACAGAAAAATCAATGAACAAATCCGTCAAGAAACAAAGGATGATCGTAAACTGATTAGAGTCATTAGACGTAAACAATAAAAAAATTTTGGGCATGTTATGAGAAGAAATGGATTGGAGAACTTGGTGACAACTGGCAAGATCAAAGGGAAGAGACCAAGGGGAAGACCGAGAAGTAAATAATTGGATGGATTGGCCACATGGCATGATCGAGACAGGAACACGGAGCTGATCCACGACTCTGGTGATTGAGTGAGATGGCAGAACATGACCGCCCACTCTTATCGGCATGGCACATAATGGATGGATGGAAGTCTCCGTTCTACCGTGACTGCCAAAGCGCCATATTACTCTGTTATGAGAGAATGGAAGTCTGTTCTAACGTGACTGTAACGTAACTGCCCAAGTGCCTTACTACACAATTCTGAGAGAATGGAAGGCAGACGCGTAAAATGAAGATAATCGTGTAAACTGGACATACTACCAAGAGATGGGTTGGAGACCGGAAATTATGCTGTAACTTGAGATGGAGAGATGGAATACTGGACATCGATTGTAACCGCTGTTGTGGAGATGGCAAATGATCTGATGTGATAGTTTGAGATTGTATCCGTGTGCCTACTCCGGTTGTATGTTTTTTTTCTTTCTTTGTGTTTCTTTCTGCTTGTCGCTTCCAGCGACAGATAGATTGTGTTTGATACCGGTTACCCGGTGCGTGGTTAGTTTTTTAAACCTTGTTTTTCTTCTTGGCTGTCGGAATCTCAGGTGGTGCCAGCTCTTGCAGGACGCGTAATGTGGTTACGTGATCTTTCCGTATACAACTGGGAGTTGGCAGTAATTCATTTGCAATTTGTTCTGTAGGTTTCCTTTGTCTTATTGAGTTTCGTTGTTTTATATTTCAGCTATAAGTTGGTTCGGTTGGTTGTATGTTCACTAGACGGCTGAGTTTTAACTCTTTAGTCCGATATATTAAAAAACCAACGACCAAGTCCTACAAGAAACAAATGAAAATCGTAAACTGATACAGAAATTAGACGTAGGCAGCCAATATGTTTTGGACATGTTATGAGAAGAAATAAATTGGAGAACTTAGTGACAACTGGCAAGAGGGAGGTGAAGAGAACAAGGGAAAGGCAAAAAAGTAAATACCTGGATGGCTTGGCCACATGGCATGATCGAGACAAGAACACTGAGTTGATCCACGACGCTGGTCATCGAGTGAAATGGCGAATCATGACCGCCCACCCTTACCGGCATGGCACATGATGGATGGATTGGTGTTCAGCTCACCTTAGCTCTGAAAAGCCCAGGAACCGTCAGAGATGACGGAGTGTATCAATGACGTATTATAATAATAATCATCATGTTCCTTGCCGATAAGCATGGGTGGTCATGTATCGCCATCTCACATGATCACCAGAGTTGTGGATTTGCTCTATTGTCTCAGTTATGCCATATTGCCAGGACAACTAGATACTTACGTCTCTGCCTTTCCCTTGTTCTTTCCTCCGAATATTGCCAGTTGTCATCAAGTTCTCCAGTCTATTTCTTCTCATAACGTGCCCTAAAAATCTTGACGTGTTTTTTTCCTCTTTTTTTTTGGTCTTGGGGGGGGGAGGGGTCCATCGTATTCTTTGCATTTCCCCCATAAAACACATTTTTGCTGCTATTAGATGTTTTTTTCACCTTATTTTCTCATTGTCCAAATTTCATACCCATTTAAAAGTACAAGATCTATGTAGCGATTCAACACTCTTTTCCTCGTTGCAATTCACATCTTTTCATCGGTCAGTATGTTTTCCACATTAATCGTCACACATAAAGAACGGTACTGGAAGGCGTGGTTACTAAAAAAAAAAAAAAGAGACCAAGGCCCACCAGTACAGGTGACAGACACATGACACTAAAGATGCCTCAATATGAATATGCATGAGGCAGGAGGCGTGGCAATGGATCGGGAGTTTCCCCGGAGTGGTATGATGAGAACGACGTCCAGCAAAGGATGTGATCTGCTGACATAACAGAGCTAAAGAGATACGCTAGTTACTTGCGTATCATTTACATTACGTCGCAGTTAACTTCAGCATTTATTTACCGTGTAATTAATTTACTAGGCAAGTTTGGTTCAGCAGCCAGTCATTGCTTTCTGAACGGCCTGCGTCTTATACCTTGAAAATATTGAAATCAACTAAAAAAATGACAGCTTCATAATCTCTCGCGGCAGATTTAAAACCCTTGACTCGGTATAAAATTGTGTTTAATTATACCCTAAGTCAAGGACGCCAAAGAGACTTGCAAGATTCGAAACTGTCGTGACAGTCAGTCAAGGAGAAAATCTAAATCATGAATTGAGCATACCGGGAAGGTAACCTTGCTAACAAATGCCTGAAGAAGAATTGGATGTGTCGGCCGAAAGATTCAAATATTGCAGATCTGCTGTAAACAGGGACAACGCAATTACGTCTAAAACAACATTCCTGACAAAGGTAGAAGAAGAAGAAGAAGAAGAAGAAGAAGAAGAAGAAGAAGAAGAAGAAGAAGAAGAAGAATTGAGCATAGCTATTCAATGCAGATAGCAAATCTCTTTTGGACTCGTTGCCATGAGAAATGGCAGTGAAAACTTAATGATAAGTGGCAAACGTGGTGGGAAAAGAGCCAGGGGAAGACAGATATGTACCTAAATGACTTGGCCACAGGGCATACTCGAGACAAGAAGACAGACCTGGTCCAAGTCTGTGACATTCGTGTGAGATGGCGAATAGTTGCCTATCGGCATGGAACATGCTGATGGTACCAAGATAGGCAACTATGGAATAGGATGATCAGGAAGATTCACGAACAGTTCAGAGCCTGAAACGTTTGATAATGATGATGATGATGCTTCTGCCGTGAAATAAACATCTTAGTTTTGTAAGCTGAGTAACCCATAAGGGTATCTTTACTGTACATCGAACCATCCAGTCCATAGGTGTTTGGATCCTCTCCTAAGTATCTCCCTCAGCGTCTAGATGTCGATCTGTGTTGGTTGATTAATCTTCTTCTCCCTCTCCCCCACTTCCTTCCCCTGTATATCGCACTTGCCTGGCTTCACCTCCTTTGGCTTAACTGATTAGTGTCATGGGATGATAAATCGTCTTTTTCAAATTTCCCGTAACTGCTGTGGGTTTATAATTCAAACTATAGTTAACATCAATATAGTAGTTGTTCCCCGTACAACCCCTTTTAGTTTGATACTTAATACGTGTCTGCTACCACATTAACATTTAGGTCATAACTGTAAACATCCCTACTTCCCATTATTCGCATTCCATGTTTGTTTGGCCCAAACCTACTGTTTGTTTGACACTGAATATATTAATACGCATGCAAAACCTGCTCACTGTACTAGTGAAGTGCCACCACTTACCCATACAATGCATACTATGAAATTTCTTGGGAAATAAAGGCCACCGGCGTGACACTAACAACAGCACAAACCGAGTGCTGATTGGTTTATGAACTATGGGTTTAGCACCATATGACCAATGTGCAATAAATCGTGTAAAAGGGTGAGTTACTGACTTTTACTTACCATGATCCATTGGGGAAGAAAGTGCAGAAAGGAGTGTAACATTTGATATTGTAATAGTGTAGTGGGAAACACAGTTTGAGACTCGCTGAACTAATACCACTAATTGGACCAGTCGTTGTCGGTCTGTACTGTTATGGCGATGTGAGTAAGTATTAGATTTGCCACCCAGCTGTGTACATGGTCTTGTTATTTTAAAGTACATGAATAAGGCAATTGCGTCCCTCGGGACACTGGCGTAGAGTTTGTTGACAATGAAATATTTAACTGACTAAATGCCATGGGATGATACATCGTCTTTTCCAAACTTAACGTAACTCCCAAAGGCTTATAAATCAAACTGTAGTTAAAAAAACGATACAGTAGTTTTTACGGATGCAGTTCGTAATTTCGCATACCCCGTTCGAAACACAGCTGCTGGCGATATGGCAGCATACCACCTTGCGTTGGTTTTTTAAAAATAAAATGGTATGAGTACCGATCGTTCAGAAAGCAACGGTAAACTACTGAAAGTAAACTTTGCCAAGAGATCACAGTCAAAACATGCTGGGGTTGACTGCGATGCCCTGTAAAGGATAAGCAACTAACATTAATACAACATGTCTGCTACCATAATAACAACTTGTAAGTCATGGTTGTGATACATTTCTACTTCCCATTTTCCGCCACCCATCTTTGTTTGGTCCAAACCTACTTTTTGTTTGGCAACGAAACTGTTAAAATTAAGTAAATGACCGGAGGTCAGCATGGCCAAATGGATAAGAACACATGTTCTTAAACATCCGGTGTGCTGATACCGAGGCTAGGGGTTCAACCCCTACACAGGAAAGTTGGACTAAAATGTTGACTTCTGATCCTTGATTTCGGGACGTAAATTACAAGTACCTCTGAAGTCGGAATGGGTTCGTCAGATGGCGAGGGACACTGTTCATAGAGAAAGCTAATCCATACGCAAACTTCAGTCCAGTTCTACTAGAATTCGTGTGTATGGACTACGCTTGAGTTCAAAGCAAGTGAACGCAGAAAAAAGTAAATGCACCTCATACACGCCTTAAGAAAATCCTAACCTGTACAGTTCGCGGCGACTGCACTAGCCAGGTAGCCTTAATTCCTCAGGCTCAAAGACCCTCCTGCCATACACTGCTAGATACTATATTGGCAGTAAATGACAGGTTTTTGTTGTTTTTTAGACACGCTTTAAGGAGCACTGACCGTAAGGTATTTGAGCCATATTTCTTATAAAACAATCAGATACAGTCAGTAACATATCGGCTCCTTTTACTTCCCAAGACATTTCCTGGTTTCCATTTCAAGTTGAATCGAACTAAGATCCAATATAAATTTACAAATACGGCCCGATGCGAATTCGAACCCTGAGCCATAGGGCGGGCAGTCGAGCGAGCTTCCAGCCACTATGCCAGCGCGGCTCCCGAAATACCTGAAACTGAGACTAAATCACAGGTCGTCCATGCCTGCTTAGCCTAGTCTTGACCTAGTGACACCCTATAAAGTATCTCCGTAGATGTCCGCTACCAGTCTTACACACCCATCTGTTTGTTTTATCTGACCATGGAGAGGCGAAGGATAGCCCTGCAACACACATGGAGATGGTATTTTGGCACCGGGCAGGAAAGAACGTCTCACTTCGATTGATGTCAGTTCTTCTATGGTAGTCTATATTATAGGAATATCTTTTCTATGAGTCTCTTTTCTAGGAGTAGTCTCTTTTATAGGAGTCTCTTTTCTAGGAGTCTCTTTTCTTGAAGTCTCTTTTCTATGAGTATCTTTTCAGGAGTCTAATAGCCTGAACTTTACTGCACCGGATATAATGTTAAAACTTCGGTCATCGAGAGAATTCTCAATAAACCACCCAACCAACCTACCAGCTACCCTGCCAACCAACCAACCAACCAACCAACCAACCAACCAACCAGCCAAAATACCAACCAACCAACCAAACAAAATACCAACCAACCAACCAACCAACCAACCAACCAACCAACCAACCCACCATTAACCAATGATCCATCTCACTAACAAACCAACCATTAAACTAACCATCCAACCACTCACTCTCACAACGAACCAACTAACCACCCCTCTAATCAACCATTAAACCAACCCTTCACGCAATCAACCAATCGACCCAACCAACAATCATCTAACAATCAACACCTCCTCAACCGACAAATCAAGTAAGCAACTAACCAATCAACATTGGTTAAATAACTCTCAATAAGTTTTCGTCCCTTCTACCAATACATTCATCCATCACAAAATACCCGGTATTTATAGTGAGGGTAGTAGGAACAGTTAAGGATCTTTAAACATCCATAAGGCGTATTTGGCATTTAGCATTAGACTCATATCTTTATAGACCCAATGGGACTCCTGGAGGGATGTGATCAATATCACGTTGTAGAAGTACACAGAAGTATCAATTGTTACCCTTTCGGTAATTTAAATAGCATGCGAAATAACGCCACAGTTATTGATGGACACTCATAGCAGTGAAGGGAAGAAGTAGGACCAGACATCATTCTAGGAAATATAAAAGTTGAAAGCTATCAGCACATAGAGGTTCTAACATATCGCATTTATATGCCGACAGTGCCTCGGTGGTACAACTGTACGTCGAAACAAGACAAACCAAAAATTATTTAACTGATTAAGTGTCAAGGGATGGCTAATCGTCTTAACCAACTTTGAGTATCTGTCAATGGCTTACATACAGTAGTTTTCTCTTTGCAACCTCCCCCCTCCCTTTAATTTCATATATAATAAAACATATCTACTACCATATTAACAACTTTTAAGCCATAACTATAGCACATTTTCCGCTATCCATTTTTGCCTACTTTTTGTTTGGTACATACCTACTTTCTGTTTGGTGCATACCTACTGTTTGTTTGGTGCATACCTACTTTCTGTTTGGTGCATACCTACTTTTTGTTTGGTGCATACCTACTGTTTGTTTGGTGCATCCCTACTGTTTGTTTGGTGCATACATACTTTCTGTTTGGTGCATACCTACTGTTTGTTTGGTGCATACCTACTTTTTGTTTGGTGCATACCTACTTTTTGTTTGGTGCATACCTACTTTTTGTTTGGTGCATACCTACTGTTTGTTTGGTTTTGCATCTGTTAAAAGGCAGAAGGATCAAATTTATTGCACCGGGTTATATCCCATATGGCTCGGTCACTTTCCGCAGGGTGGCCTGCCAAAAGCGTCGCACAAACCACGAACTCCGTAGCTCCAGCGACGAACCCCCAGGAGTTTCCTGTAAAACTGCCCTAGTGAATTGAACACACAGTCCAGAATCGAACCTACACCATCGGAGCGCGATGCTATCGGTGTAACGCCTTGCCACGGAGACTCCCGACCAACTGATCATCACATCAGATCCTTTGCAGAACGTCGCTCTCATTACGGCGAGCCGAAGATTTCTCGATCTCTTGTCAGTTCTCCCGATTTATGCACCATCACGCCAAAGATGTATGCAATGACTGTGCCCATCTCCGTGCTGATCGATCCCTTACAACTTCCTCCAAAAACCTTCCACAACTGCTTTAAAATGGCTAGAGGATGTTAGCTCCAGAGGTACGATACTACTCAAGCCATTTTTCTGTTTGGCGTTCTCTCACGTTGAACTAAAGCGTAGTGCAGACACGCGCTACTTCTAGTAGTCCTGGGATGAATTTTGCGTGTGGATTAGCTTTCCCTATAACCATTGTCCCTCGCCATCAGGCGAATCCACTCGGACTTCGGAGGTACTTGTAATTTGCGTCCCTAAGTCAAAGACGAGAAACAAAAAATGTTAATTGCATATCCTTTACAGACGTAGCAGTCAACGCTAGCAGTTTGTTTTTTTTGTGTGGCTGTTTGTGATTCCTGAGCAAGTTTACGTTTAGTAGTTCGCTATTGCATTCTGAAAGACCGGCATCCATACCATTTCATAAAAAACCCAACGCAACTGTGTTTCGAACGCGGTATGCCGGATTACGAACTGCCTCAGTAAAACCCCTTGCCACGGAGCGGAGAAGTGAACAATTTAATCCAATTGACTGGTGAAAGGGTTGAACCTGCTACCTCGGCATCAGCACACCGGATGTTTAAGAACGAGCTCTCTTATCCATTTGGCCAAGCTGACATCGGAGCCATTTCTCTTCCATGTGGGATCTGGAAGACTTGTACCAATCTTTCTTCCTCCTCGTTCACATTCCAAGAACTCTGCAGCATTTAAGTTCATAAGCCCCAGGTTTCTATTGTAGTGAATGAGAAATGGTCCAGGACGCATAACTTGATGTTGTCACGGGAAAATGCAAGTTCTCAAATATTTTACTGTGATTTGTTTACTGCAATGCTAACTACCTATTCGAATAAATGTATCAGCATTAGGCAGGGCTATCACTCTCCTGAACAAATTCCATTCAAATTCCAATTTTCAAAACAAAAATTCCAAATTCGGCCTCGTTCAAACTGCCTCTTCAGCGGTGTTTATTGTTGAGGTCCGTGGTTTTTGTGGGTTCATTCACCCTAATTCTTGTCTTGTGCTCTCTTACTAGTAAGTCCTATCTCGGACTGGTTATGTTGGTTTATGTCTGTGACGTCAGCTGGGGTTTGGTCGGCGGCTATCCTTTGTGCTCGTCTCCTCTTGTGGTTTTCTTTGTTGGTGCAGGCTCCTGGCTCGTCTGGCTTGGCTGGGTGCAGTCCTAATAAGGACTCTTTGTTTGATGTTTTGTTATCTTTCGTTTTGTTCTGAGTTTGTGTCACCTTCTCGTGGTTGCTGTAGTATTCTTCATCCATTTGTTTCCAGATGAGTTGCGTTTCCGTATGAAATTTATCTTGCCATGTGCTGGGATCATTGTTGTATTATTTACATCGTAGTCTAGCTTGCTCTACCCTTTCTTCGTAATCAGCTTCATATATTACTTTCCTCTTCCGTAGAGGTATCTTGGCTGGACTACTGGCTTCTGCTTGCTGTTTCTGATTGGTCTGAGGCTTGGCTCCATCATGCGTCTTTATGCCTCCTTTTTTGTAAATTGTCTTCATCAGTTTTTCGATGTTTTTTTTTTTTTTTTTGGTGCTTCACCTCGCTTCATCTCATCTGTTGGTTTAGATTGGTGCTGCGTCCTTTCGGCTTTCAGTAGTTCTCTTTCGGTGTTGATCATTTGTAGGATTTTCTCGTTTTCCTTCTTCATCTTAGCCATGCGCTCCATCTCTTGTTTGATGTCGTTCTGGATCTGTTTCATGTCGGCCAGCAGCTTCTCATTATAGCTGGTTGGTGCTGGCGTCAGTATTGCCTTGACTTGCTTCTTCAGCTCGTCTATTTAGTGCTGCAGTTGTTCTCTTTCAGCTTGTGATATGCTGCTTGCTTGCTTGTGTTCGTTGGCTTGAGCTCCAACGCGAAGTCCTGTATGTCGGACGAAGACATCCTGTTGTCCAACATCAGTGTGATGTCATACATGACCTGAGTTTTGCGTGAGTATCCGTTGTCCCATGTCTGGCTTATTGGTGTGCAGACTGGTGGTTCCTCGCCGTACAGGCAGACACTCTCCGACTATATAACTTTGGCTGTCTCGCACCTCCGCCTTGTTTCGTTGTATGGTGTCTTTGTGTTGATGACAAACTTTAACACGTCTCTGTATCGTTGCAAGTACGGACAGCCCAAGTATCTTGCTCCATGCTTGCCCAGGAAGTTGGCGCACTTTCGTTTGTTGTTGGGTGCTGGGAAGTCCGTGTCCAGCTTGGGGCCCCCAAAACTCCCTTTAGGCGTGGGACCGGCGCAGTACCGACCCAAATTTTCCCTCTTACTGCGGGAAAAAACGTTGCTCTGCTGTGGGCCGGCTCCTTTTGCATCCCGGAACATTGATTTATCCCTTTGGGGTGAATCTCTCCCGGTGCTGCATTCCTTTTTCATTGATACTATTTATCGGCATCTCGCTGCCCTCTGTTTGTCCCACGCCAAAGGGGGGGGGGAATCTTTTTAGTAGGTGAGGAGTCGCTTCCGCCTCAAAAATCGGTGTGGAGATTCTCTTCTCGTAGCTGCTTCGGGTTTCTTCGCTATACTCCACTTGGAAAAACGCTTGATGACCACTTGATTGCGGTGAGGGGCGGTGTTTTTCCCAAATCTGGTGTCTTTCCTTTCCCTCTCTCTTTTCCCCAGTAATTTGGCTCTTGCTGGTGGGGTTGTCCACGGTCTCCCTCGTGGTGGCTTAATTTGGGACTGTAGTTTTTAGGGTCTTTGTTTCCGCTCGCAGGGAGCTCCCACGTTTTTCTTCTTTTCGCTCCCACGCTGGGACTCTTGGATCCCGTTTTTTCTTGGTTTAATTTTTCCCCGTGCTATGTTCCCCCCATATCAGGCTTCTTGACTTGTTTGGTGACTTGCCCTTTATAGCGCTCAGGTTTAAATGCGCAATTGGACAGAAATAAATGACTTGGTACGAAAAAGAAAGAAAAAAAAAATGAGGAAATGAAAAAGAAGAAAAAAAGGGAAAAGGTATTTATTTAGTAGAAGTTGTGGGGAGTAAAACTATTGGGGGTAGTTGGGAATGTGTAAATACAGGGGGTATTTTTAATGACTAAATTTATTTTATGAAAATATTCCGTTTCCAAGTTTTTTAGTCACCGTGTATGGGGTTTATCAACAAAATACTTCTATAAAGTTCTTATTTTTTGGGAAAATTTTCACATTATACTCTATTCACCAAAAAGGGTTGGAAAAATCCACCCCGGGTTTAGTTTTGGGAAGTAGGGGGAGGGTTTGTCTGTTTGGGAAAGACTTTGTGTAATTTTGGGCAGGGGTAATGGATTAAAGTTTTTTGACGAATTTAAAACCCGGGAAACTCATTATTGTGACGGGGATTGTCTTTTGGATTCTTTTTTCCCTTTTAAATGCCGCCCCCCGGTAAAAAATCCCGGGGGGGGAAGATC
>JACEFZ010005551.1:0-13291 GCA_014155875.1 Cepaea nemoralis | reverse complement strand
ATTTTTTTATTAAAAAAATAAAAATTAAATAAATTAATTAAAAATTTAAAAACAACAAAAAACTTAGTACCAACGTTGGTAAAAATGCTGTGTTCTAGCCATAGGAAAGCCTGTGTTACTGCCATCACCTCCATCGTCATGCTGCTGTGGCATAGGTGGGCACCACGGATTCTTGAACGGTTGGGCCCCGCTGAACGGGCTGTAAATGCCAGCACTTCTCTGTGCTTTACAACAGATCCATCTGTATAGATGAGCACTTCGAGGTTGTCTGAGTGTTCAGTGATGAGCGCGTTGACCTCTGCATTGACAGTGGCGGGGTTCTGTTCTCTGCACCGTCTGTCAAGTGTGATAATGTAGGAGAACGTGCACTTAAAGGCTGGAGGCACCGGCACCCATTCCTTGCCGGGGTTGATATGGTAGGACTGCAGACCTGTCAGATGATATCTTCCGCCCGACCCATCCATGATTTGCCCCTCTTTAGCCTGTTGCCCTTTTCTCTGAATATATCTTCATACAGAGGGTGCTGCTCATCCTCACTTATTTTCAAGTATGCACGAGCTCTCCCGATCTTGATCCTGTGGTTCATTGTCGGGAAGTCAAGGAGGTATCTCATCGCTACACAGCTGGTGTCTCTAGAGCAGCCCAAAATGATGCACATAGCTTCATTTTGTACCTTTTCAAGTCTTCCGATCTGTGTAGGGCTGACAGTAAGGATGGCCAGTGCATACTCGATAGGTGAGAGCTCCAGTCCTTGGAACAGAAGTATTAGCAGTCTTTGCTCAATATTGGTAGTCGCCATGACTCTCATTGCTGACAAACCTTTTAGAGCTTTCGTTATGACATAATCGACATGATCTCTGAAAGACAGGCTTACGATCAAGCCTCACGCCAAGATATGTCATCGACTGGGTTCTACTCAAAATGCTCCCATCCATTCTCACTGCCGGCAAGTCTGTGTTCACAATATGGTTGTTTAGGGAGAACCATGTAACCGATGCCTTTGCAGGGTTTACAATGGCACTGGCATCCGCACACCATGAGGAAATCGACCTAGTTCACCCTGCATATCATTGGCAACCGCCTGTCTATCTCGACCCTGTCGATACACGAGAATGTCGTCAGCAAATGACAGAGTCCTACCCCTCCCGTCCAACTGTTGTTCAGTGATCGGCACCGTATACACGCTGAATAGTACTGGTGACAGTGATGAACCCTGCGGCAATCCAGGACATATCGTTGTCGGCTCAGACGACCAACTCCCACATCTTAGCACCACCTTCCTTCGGAGCAGAACTGCAGCTATCCATCGTACAATGTGAGGGGACACTTTCAGTCTGAGGAGGGTTTGCATCAAGTGCTCGAATGATACTCTATTGTATGCGTCCTCTAAGTCTATGGCGGACGCATATGTCTCTTCTCTGACCCGAAATCCTTCGTAAACATCTTGAGCAAAGACTGCCGCATTCAGCCATGATTCTTTGTTACGTCAGTATCCTCCAAGTGTGGGCGGGAACCAGCCGAGTTGTTCCAAGTCACAAGAAAGTCTGTGTGCTACAATTTTCTCTAGTAACTTGCCAGCAGTGTACTTCATCGTAATGATTCTGTAGCCGCTTATCTTGGAATGGTTTTTGTTTGGTTTTGGCAGCGGCAGCAAGTATCTGTGTAGCCATTCCTCATCCTCCTCCTCCGCCTCCTCCTCCTCCTCCTCCTCCTTCTTCTTCTTCTTCTTCTTCTTCTTCTTCTTCTTCTTCTTCTTCTTCTTCTTCTCTTTCTTTCTTCTTCTCCTCCTCCTCCTCCTTCGTCTTCTTCTTCTTCTTCTTCTTCTTCTTCTTCTTCTTCTTCTTCGTTCTTCTTCTTCTCTTCTTCTTATCTTCTTCTTCTTCTTCTTTCTTCTTCTTCTTCTTCTTCTTCTTCTTCTTCTTCTTCTTCTTCTTGGTGTGAGATGATGTGTGTGTGGGTGGGGAAATGTGTGTGGGTGGGGGATCAGTGGGTGGGTGGCGGCATGTATGTTTGCCTGGTTCTGAGTGCGTGGAGTTATGTGTGGGTGGGCGGGGGAGGTTTGGTGGGTGGGGGTGTGTTGGTGGCTGCGGGATATGAGGGTGGATGGGGGATGTGTCTCACAACATTGCAATATGCACTGTTTATGTTTACAACTTTCATTTGATAATTTTTTTTTTTTTTTGGGTTTTCTCATGTGAATGTATCACGCATAATATGCAGTGTTTATGCTTACAAAATCCATTTGACAATGTTTTTCCCCCTATGTTAATGTAACATGCACATTTGATGAATGGAAGATGAGTGATTGAAAGAGCCGAATGTAAGACGGGCCTGCGTGCCCAATTTGTTACCCTTTTAAAATAAAGTTTGTTCGTTCATTCGTTCTTTGATCTGACCCCTCTGGATACTGTTGTTGAATTCTCTGGCCAGTTCTTCCATGTCATCATCTGACATCACCAGTAGGTCACGATATCGGATGCCGTCTGGGCCTGGGGCGGTGTTAGGTGATTTCTTGAGCATGGCACGTATTGTCTCAGCTGTGATTATGTATTCTTCGTATGTCCCGATCCCATCGCACAACTGAGAGAGTGTTGTTGTGGTCCTCTGTCTGGCGGGCTCGTCTTTCTGGTCAGTCTGTTCTATGTAGCGTGCAAGAAGGACCTTACCTTTATCCGCATCAGACTTTGTCCATGTGAGGTCTGTGCCTTGAAAGTCTGGAATACCCCTACGTTGTGCAGCACCGTTCATGCTCTTATGGAGGCGCCAGAATGTCGTAAGAGATCGCTCGGAGCACACTTTATGCAGAACTCGTCCCATTTCTCGGCCTTGACTTGTTTGGCGCAGGATTCGACTAAAGTCATCGTCCTATGGACCTCAGTCTTCAGGTCCGCCAGCTCAACCTGTGGCATGTTAGCCTTCGGGTCTGTTGAGGCAACCACCGGTAGATGGCGGGGCTAAGGTGACGTCACAACCCTGTGACGGTAGAATGCCAAACGAAACTACCCGGGAAGGTTAACCCGGTCAACAAATGGCGGGTCATTCGGGTGTGTTGGCCGAAAAGTGCACTACTGCAGCTCTTCTTCTTTCGTTCGCCTGAAATATGTCTATAACTGCAATGTTGTCTCTTGTATGAATCTAACCGTCTTTTTTTTAGTTCACTCAGCGGTCCATAGAGTTTATCTTCCACTTTTGTCTCTCTAGGCCAGAAGGTTCGCCTGGATATGTTGTAGTTTGGGTAGTCCTGGAGTATGTGCTCTGCTGTCTGCGACGCCAAACCACATGTGCACATGGCTGAGTCACCAATTTTGAATGTTGTATACGTGTGGTTGCGTAATCTATTGTGTCCTGTTCTGAGGCGCAGAATAATGACCTGTTCTGGTCTCTCCATAACGTGGTAGTCGTCTTGAGTAAGGTTTGGTGGCCTTCTGACTGATTTGATCATTCTTTTCTTTTGGTGGTATGTAACGGGCACATCAAGCTGTTCTTCTTTTGCTCCTTCCTTAGCCAATCAATCAGCTCTGTCGTTTCTGGGTACTCCATAGTGGGATGGTATCCACTGTAAATATGCACAAGCAATTACGCACAAAACAACACAAAACAATATCGCACGAACGGAGAAAAATAAGAAGAAAAGGCCGAGACGGTGGAGAAATCTAGCAATAATTTATGGATTAAAATTAACAATAACCAATGTTTATATATCATCATCAATGTTGTTATGTCGTCATCAAATTCCTTGCTAACAGACGTAGGTGATCATGTGTCTACATCTCGTGATCTACAACAAAATACGTCTTATGCTGTGAGTAAATTAACAACAGGAAGTGAAATTGGTCGGCTTTACTAGAACACATTCACTAATATAGTTTGAACGTTGTTTCATTTGATGCGAGCAGCTCTTTATCAAGTTAGCGTTTTGCAAGAAATCATTACCTGTTTTATCCGTCCACGTTGTCCTCATTATTCTTCTATAGAACCACATTTCCGCATAATTCCTCATTAGTCTGCTGAATGTCCATGATTCGCTTCCGTACATAAATATTATCTCGACCTAGCTCTCTATACTACGCCGATCACCACGCCTTCAAGGAGTGTCCGCTGGCCAAGCTGGACACGGACTTCCGAGCACCCAACTACAAAAGAAAGTGCGCCAACTGCCTGGGCAAGCATGGAGGAAAATACCTGGGCTGTCCATACCTGCAACGACACAGAGACGTGTAAAGCTTGCCATCAACACAAAGACACCATACAACAAAGTAAGGCGAAGGTGCGAGACAGTCACAAGCAACTCACAAGCGGAAAAAGCTCAACTGCAAGACCAGATAGATGAGCTAAAGAAGCAAATCAAGCTACTTCAAACACCGGCACCGACCAGCGACAATGAAAAGCTGCTGGCTGAAATACAGGAGATACAGCGAAACATCAAGCAAGAAGTGGAACATATGGCACAGACGACAAAGAAGAATGAAGAGATTCTACGGGACATCAAAGCGGAGAGAGAAATGCTAAAAAGGGATCTAACCCAAAGCAAACCAGCTGAAGCCAAGGAAAAGATCACAGAAAAGCCTGCAAGATGAAACCCAACAAAAGGCCGAGACGTTACCGTACTCCAAGAAATCCAAGAGGAAACCGATATACCACCAGACCACTGGAGAAATCATAGGGGAGGAGAGTGACGGCGGCACAGATTACCCTCTTCCAATGACCCTGGAGGAGCTCCTAGGAACGGCTAGAATGAATGAACTCGAGCTAGCAGAATACAATAGGAAAGTGGAAAGCAAAAGACTCGAAATGGCAAACAGGCGCAAGAGAATCGAAAGGGAGAGGGAAGAGATATTACGCAAACAAGAAAATGAAAACGTCGAAAAGCTCCTACAGAAAATGCACAACAAAGGAGGCAAAAATACCAACTAAAAAGTCCTTTTAAGGACTGCAACCTGTCAAGCCAGACGAACCAGCAGCCTTCACTAACAACAGACACCACCAGAGGAGACGGGAACAAAGGACAGCCGCCAACCAATCCCCTAGTTGACGTCATAGACACAAACGCTTACATAACCAGTTCGAGATAGGACTTACTTGTAAGAGCGCACAAGACAAGAGACAGGGTAAAAGAAACCCACAAAAACCACGGATCTCAACAATAACAACCGCTGAGGAAGCAGGTTAGACAAGACCGAATTTGGAATTTTTTTTTTTTTTCGAAAATTGGAATTGGAATTGGCTCTCTATAATTCTTCTTCTCACTCTGTGAAATGTTGCACTGCTTGGGCCTTCTACGTTTAACTTCTTTAATTTCTAAGACAGCGAGAGAACATTCTTGAGTCGTGTATCATGCTATAGATGGGTCTCAGCATATGAACTGATACATGCCGTTGGAGAGAAGCATGATCACCCACGCCAGCTGTCAGGGACACTTAGTGATAGTGAATATGTCTCCCATCTGCTGTTATGAACGTGCCCAAATTGCATATCGTATGAGGACGGAACCCTATCGAATGCTGATGAAGGAATATAATAAGTCAAATAAGATATAGATATAGAGCACTTGCAGTACAAAGTAAACCATAGGCAGACAGCACTAACTGATTAAGTGCCATGGGATGATTAATCTTCAGCAACTTCGAGTATCTGCCATGGGCTTATATATCGTCGAAATGTTGTCATTGCAAAATGTCTCAATTAAAATATAAATACAGTAATTTTGCCTAACCAACTTCCTTTAAGTTGATGTATAATACAACATGTCTGCTACCATATTAACAACTTTTAGGTCATAACTGTAACATACTCCTACTTCACATTTCCCGCCATCCATTTTTGTTTGGTCCAACCTACGTTTTGTTTGGCACAGAATCTGTTAAGACACTAAACAAACAGGATACGACGCATCGACAGATTTACAGAATTAAGAACACCAAATTAACATAATACGAAGCAAACCTAGGCGACACATCTCGCCTTGGACAGCAAGCTTGGACTCTCCACCCATATAAGTGTATATTGATTGATTGATTGATTGATTGATTGATTGATTTAGGAACCGACATCACAGCATTCGGGGCATTCCCAGAAGCGCTCCGTCCCCATCCTCAGCAGTCAGCGAAGAGTTCCAACACTAATAGTACCAGTAGCAATCTGATTTTATGTCCGTCTCGCCTTTCTTCTGAGCGTCGATCGTTTATAAGACACGTAACATCATCAGTGTTGCTCTAGATAAGAGACAAATAACTGTAGATTTATTAACTGTGCCGGCGTCCGTGACTAAGGGGTGACGTTTCGTAATCCCGCATACCAGGTTCAAAATCAGCAGCAGGCGATGTAGAAGTAGGCCACCTTGCGTTGATGTTTAACAGAGGTATGAGCGTGGGTCGTTCAGAAAACAATGGCAAACTACTCAACGTAAAATTACCTAGAAACTCGCAAAAGGTAACAAAATATGTTGTTAATAAGTGCGACGTTATTTAAGGGACACGCAACTAACATTAACATTTTTAGCTATTATTACTGTGCCGTGCTGTTGAATGTATCATTCCTACGTCACACACTCGTGTGAAGTTACTCGAATTAATTATCTTTACACATTATGCCAAGATACCTTGTTCTTGACACGTATTTTATTTCTGTTTCAGGTATCACCTGTTGAAAGACATCTGCAGTAACATTCAGCTTAAACTTCAGTTGCTTTACATAGTTACTGACCACCGAAAACAGAAACTTCTTATCACCACCATAAAGTGGATTATTGTTTAGGCTTTTTTTTTTTTAAAGAGAACTTCACTAAAACTATGGGGACCCGTGGTGGTAATGTTTTATTCTTTTTTACAGTTCTGTTGTGCTCATCTGGTGTTTGTGTTAATGCCCAAAGTACGAACACCACCGCGCAGAACAATGTAACTGCTACACCAGTTGTTAACTCTACCGATAACATCACTGCCACAGCAACACCAACAAATTCTAGTGTACCAAGTACCAACGCAACCAGCCCAATGCCAAGTGGGAATTCAACCGAGCTAGCAAACTCGACCTCTAGCAATACTACAACCTCCACAGCCGACTGTGAGCAATCAACGACAGCAGCATGCCACAATGACCAAGCGCAACTTCTGCACCGACTGTGAATAATCAAACGATAACAACAGCCGCAGTGACCAACGCAACCTTCCGCACCGACAACAACAATGCAGTCCACAAGCGGGTAAGTCAAAGTATAACCCTGAACATTTTCTTTACCTGAACCCACAGATTCAGTCACGGTGCAAATGGCGGCACCCATGAATTGAATATTTTCAAGTAACATTGATACAGTTTTCGTGATGAAGAGATGATTTGCTAACGTTCAAGTTTTCCATTTCTGATACATCAATATGTGGGTGTTTCCGTTTGGGATCTGGAATGTGTATAATCGGCTTTACTGGCCTGTTCTCTTGATCAGATGTATGTATCGATATTGCGTTGCCATCGGAGAAGCCTGTTTACGTCATTGTTGCAAATGGTGGCGCCCATCAATTTCCAAGTAAAGTTTATAGTTTTGAAATTCTAGTAAAAGGAAGATTATGTGTTCGTGTGTCGAGTAAGACCATAGTCTACTCTTGCAAAAGTTAGGTGCTGAAGACGGAGGCAGCCAGCCAGGAGGCGCACCACAGAAATCAGGCTGCCACGCAATAACGCCGTGAATTATGTCGACAACTGCTACATGTTATGGTGCTCGCCCTGCTCTGGTCCCTACAGACAGGTGCAGTGCCGGGCCTTATGCCTCGTAAGGGTCTAACCACAAATAATGGAGGTCCATCTCAGATGTCCAGCGGAGCCAGAGGGCCTGACAATAGACCGTCTGGCCGTACCAAACAAAGACTTAAAATAATGCACTGGAATGCAGTGGGTATCACCAAAAAACGAATAGAACTAGAAAACATCTTGGCCAATGAAAATGTAAGTGTATGAAGCTTGCAAGAAACTCACTTGAACGGAAATATAGCCTTCAAAATCAGAGGCTACCAGTGTTACCGATCTGACCGAAAGGACAGGCGAAAAACAGGTGGGATACTGACTCTCGTCAAAAACAACATTCCTGCTTCCCAAATTGAAATTCACATGGAAGGGGCTGAGTATCAGGCACTTAAACTTAAAACAGACAATACAGACTTTCACCTGATCAATTACTACTGTCCAAATGACCGCCCACAGGCACTGGACACACTACCATTAAAAAGAAAAATGATTGTGTGTGGCGACTTCAACAGCCATTCGCAGAGCTAGGGGCTATGATCACATGGACCAGAGAGGAGAGAGATTGGAAGATTGGCAGGATGAGAATAGATTCATCCTGATTAACAAGCCGTCTGACCCACATACCTTCTACTCGAAATCATGGCACTCTACAACTACACCTGACCTGGTGTTTTATTCACCAGACCTGGAGTGGAACATTACACGAATTGTTGGGAAACAACTTGGTGGCAGTGACCATCGGCCAGTCTTTCTAACTGTAGAAAATGAGCTTGTAAGTGAAAGCAGCACCCTCTCGAGGTGGAACTACAAGAAAGCAGACTGGGCAATGTACAAGCATCGCACCAGCATACTGGTTAAAAACCTGAACACTGAGAAGGACATAAATAAAGTAGTTGAAGAGTTTGGGAAATGCATACTACAGGCAGCACGAGAAACAATACCAAGAGGAGCCCGTAAACATTATAAACCCTACTGGAATAGTGAACTGGAACAGTTGCATAATGATGTGGAAGTATGTAGAAAACAAGCAGAGGCCAATCTCAGCCAAGAGCACCACAATAAATATCAGCACGCAAAAGCCAAATTTCAAAGGGCCCAACTGCAGGCTAGACGGAAAATCTGGCAGGAGAAAACAGAGTCACTGAACTTTGAAAGAGACACAAGGAAGTTATGGAGGCTAATAAAACAGCTTAACGATGAGGGCACAGGGAGAAACTCAAAAATTGCAGCTACATAAAGACGGAAACATTTAACAGGAAAGCAAGCAGCTGACCATTTTGCGGACTCATTCGCACAAGATAACAATATTGAAATTAGTCCAGAGAAACAACAGGAGATTCGAGAGAAATGGCAACATACAGGACAGAAGGAAATTGTACATGAGGTTATGGAGACACCTATCACATTCAGTGAACTGGAGCTAGCCATATCAAAACTGAAAATGAGAAAGTCACCAGGAGCTGATGGTATCTCCAATGAAATGATCAGGAACCTAGGAACAGAGGCCAAAGCAAAGTTGCTACAGATCTTTAATAATACATGGACCTTAGGCAGTGTTCCACAAGTCTGGAGAGAAGCAATCATGATACCCCTCCTAAAATCTGGGAAAGACAGTTCCATTGCCTCCAGCTACAGACCCATTAGCCTCACCAGTTGTCTCTGCAAAACAATGGAACGCGTCATCAATCACAGACTACAGTGGTACATTGAAAGTGAAAACATCCTTGTGCCACAACAGGCTGGCCTTTAGGCAGTGCTACTCTACGGAAGATCAGACAACCTACCTCTCTCAAGAAGTTGAGGATGCATTCCAAGAGAAGAAGCTGGTACTTGCGGCTTGGATAGATCTGAAGAAAGCCTTTGACAAAGTCTGGAAAGAAGGTCTGATGAAGAAACTGAGAAACTGTAAAGTCAATGGAAGAATGTACAAATGGGTAAAGCATACTTGCACAACAGAAGAGCCCGAGTACAGATAGACGGTCTCAAGAGCAAGAAAGTACTATTGCGTCACGGTGTTCCCCAGGGCGGAGTCCTGTCCCCAACACTTTTTCTAATCTTCATCAATGATCTTGTTGCTAATCTACCCGACGGAATTAAAGCGGCAATGTACGCTGATGACCTGGTTTTGTGGAGCGCAAATGAACATGCATCAGTGGCCACCATATTGCTACAGAGAGCTGTAGATACATTTGTTGCATGGGCGGATAGATGGTGTATCAGCATAAACACTGACAAGTGCAGCACCACTCTATTTACCCTTTCTCCGAAACAAAAGGCAGGGAGCATTCAGATAAATGGAACACCCCTAAGAGAAGATAAGGAACCAACATACCTTGGTGTAACATTCGACGACAGGCTGACATGGAGAAAACACATCAAAAAAGCAGTAGCAAAAGCCAGAAGGAAAATTGCCATCCTGAGAAAGCTAACTGGAACCACGTGGGGAGCCAGTGGGAAAATACTTAGCAAAGTTTACTCAACAGAGCATACGACCACACTTGGAATACGGGTCAACTGCGTGGTGTTCAGCATCAAAAACTACATTGCAGGAGCTGGACAAGGTGCAAAATCAAGCTCTTAGAGTCATCACAGGAGGGATGAGATCAACCCCTATAGTAGCAATGGAGAAAATGGGGAGGACACAAGCTTTAAGAGAACGCAGAGATACAAAAACACTAATACAAGCAGAAAAGTTTCTCAGCTTGCCAGGCCACCCTATGAAGAACCGATTTGAAAACTTAGCTATGGGGCGGTTGAAAAGAAGTAGTTTCATCCACCAGGCCAAACAACTCTGCAGAGAATCCATCGATCTTCCCACAGTTGGTATCCCCCTGACAACTATTCCAGAGCGAACCCCGTGGAAAGATGAACATAGAATATCGCTACAAATCCAGTCAAAAGTGAGAGGAATATTGGACAAGGAAGAACAGAACAGTGTACAGCGCAGAACAGCCACTCTCAGCTTCCTTGATGATGAATACCCACAGGACCTCTGGATCCGAGTCTACACAGATGGGTCAGCACAAAATGCTGTTCGAAATGGAGGAGCGGGAGTGTACATAGAATACCCAAATAATACTAGAGACACGGCCAGAATTCCAACAGGAAAGTACTGCCATAACTATGATGCTGAAATTGAGGCAATCAAGATAGCCACAGAGAAATTACAAAATACCAGCCATGGTACACAACCTGCAGTGATATTGACAGATGCAAAATCCGTAATAGAGGCGCTCCTGTCTGGGAAATTGCCAGTTCTGAGGACACTACTTTCTGAACTTAGCAGTCAGCGTAAGATCACCATACAGTGGATACCATCCCACTGTGGAGTCCCCGGAAACGACAGAGCTGATCGATTGGCTAAGGAAGGAGCAAAAGAAGAACAACCTGATGTGCCTATTACATACCACCAAAAGAAAAGAATGATCAAATCAATCAGAAAGCCACCAAACCTTACTCAAGACGACTACCACGTTATGGACAGACCAGAACAGGTCATTCTTCTGCGCCTCAGAACAGGACACAATAGATTACGCAACCACTTGTATACAAAATTCAAGATTGGTGACTCAGCCATGTGCACATGTGGTTTGGCGTCGCAGACAGCAGAGCACATACTCCAGGATTGCCCAAACTACAACATATCCAGGCGAACCTTCTGGCCTAGTGAGACAACAGTGGAAGATAAACTCTATGGACCGCTGAATGAGCTAAAAAAGACTGTTAGATTCATACAAGAGACGACATTGCAGTTGTAGACATGTTTCAGGCGAACGAAAGAAGAAGAAGAAGAAGTACCAAACAAAAAGTAGGCTTGGACGAAACAAAAATGGATGGCGGAAAATGGGAAGTAACGGACTATCACAGTTATTACTTACAAGTTGTTAATATGGTAGCAGATATATTGTATCAAATATTAAATTAAAGGGGGTTGCTTATGGAAAACTACTTATAAGCCCATGGCAGATGCGCGAAGTGGCTTAAGACGATTAATCATCCCAAGGCGTTTAATTAGTCAATGGTAGAAGGGTCAGAATGTGAGGCGGGTTATAGGAAACTTAGTGACAACTGTGGAAATTGGTGGGAAAAGAGTTGGGGGAAGGTGACGAGATAAATACCCAGATGGCCTGTCCACATCGCGTAATCTGGACAAGAACAAGACCGTGATCTAAAGACTGGTGATCGTGTGCGATGCGAACCATGACCGCTCACGCTTAACGTCATGGCGTAGGATGAAGATGATGATGATGAACCTTGTGTTATTTATACATCTGGTCTAATGCAATCTTACCACAGCGTATGACAGTACTTTTTGCGTATATGTTATGTCGTAGTCTTTCCACGGAGTATGACAATACTTTTTACACATATGGTCTTTCACGGTCTTTCCACATGGATGACATATACAGAGTATCGTGTTGCTATTTACAGGGACGGTAATCAGGGCTTGTGGCTTTCATAAACTCTGCGTTTCGTTCTTCTTCCTGATTAAACTTTTCAATGTTTACTTTTTCTTGGTTTATGAATTGAGTAAACGTTGGACGGAGGGAATAGCAGCGTCCATGGGAATATCGATATATGAAGCCCATAATCGGGCACTCTCACGAAGTTTATACTTCACCTCGACACCGCAAGATACAAGAGGTACATGATGAGATGAGATGAGTTGAGATGAATTGAGTTGATTGAGTCAAGAACCCACTTAACAACAGTTGGGACATTCCAATATGAGCTGCGTCTTAATCTTCAACAACCAGCAAAGAATCCCAATACTAATTTCATCTGTTTCAATTTGATTATGTGTCAACCTGACCTTTCCTCGGAGCACTGAGTGTCGGACAGATACTCTGGTCACTCCCTGCCGCACCATTCTCTCAAAACAAAGATGGTCTATCTGTTCTTCCATACTATACACATAATCTCAAAGGGCTGTGGCCACATCTGCTTTATTGTGCACCAATCAGTACCCCATCTCAAGGTGCAGATCCAGCCAATTTGTCCGCCCATTCGCTACCCAACACACCAGCATGGCCTGGGGGAAAGATTCTAATGGTCTTTGCTTTTTGTTTTTAATTAAAGCATGCCTCTGTGTCTGAAGCATGCCTGTCTTCACCTTTCTCCTGATACTTTGTGATTCTGTTTGTTCTCCAGCCAGCAAAATGTCGCTGTGCCTCCTCCAGCTCCATTCTCAGACTTCTTTCTCTTGTGCTGATACCTCATTTCTGATACCAACGTTCCTCCAGGTCATGATGTCAAACTGTCCAGCATCTCCTCTCTTGGCCTCCCCCTGACTCTCTTACCCTCCAACTATCTCGTTGTGACGACGACATACTCCAGCTTTGTCCTTCTCATGACATGCCCAGAGAATGTGGACTGTCTTCTCCTGCTGCAAATAACCAGTTCTCTTTGTGAGTTAGCTTCTCTCATTTGATCTTCTTTGGACTTCTATATCTCCATGGTGTTCTCATCCATCCATCCATCATGTGCCATGCCGATAAGCGTGGGCGGTCATGTTCTGTCATCTCACTCCATCACCAGAGTCGTGGATCAGCTCTGTTTC